>BSWB01000001.1:73702915-73942915 GCA_033239125.1 Fagopyrum homotropicum | reverse complement strand
TGATGTACACAAAAAAACAATATGTAGTATGTACAAGATATGTGAAAGATCAAGTATGTACTATTACTGTAAACAATATTTATAACAAACTAGAAATACTTATATAATATGTACTGTTAATGTAATGTAGCATAGATAACAGATACATATGTTTGTGACTAATGTATTGAATTTATCGATCAAATGAACAGGGAATGGCTGGCTCAGTGACACAAGATGTTTCAGATATGCTCAGAGTTGAAAACCCACAATTAAAGGTTAATGTACATTAGAGTATTATTATATACATTACAGTATATCTAAAAAACACCTTGTTTTTTTACACAGTTCACATATAGATGGGAGGAGACCGAAAGAGCCAGGATGGCTCGTATTAATTGTTTCAGCCGACTACAAATGATACCTATGCTATTGGATGGACTGTCGGATGAAGACAAGAATAAGTTCAAGACCGGAGTCTTTGCTCCCATAATTGAAATGAGCACCAAATTGAAGATGTCCAACCAGATTATACACTTTATGTTGATGCATGAAGTCAAAACAAGGAGAGAAAATTCAATGTGGTTCGGAATTAACCAGGTTTTACTTAGGTTTCGAATTAATGATTTTGCTGAGATTACGGGACTAAATTGTTCAGATGAATCATTTGAGTCTTATGAGGAAAACCCAGAAGTTGAAATGAAAGCCGTTGTTGGAGTTGATCGGTGCTCAAACCTTAGTCTGGAAGAGAAATTCATGGAATTGCCCAAGGAATCACCATACAAATACAAAATGGCGCTTATTCTATTTGTCGAAGGAGTTATTGTATCCAAGAACCAGAAAACACAAGTCAACCAGCAGACATTAAACTTGGTTCATGATTTGGACAAATTCAATGCTTTTCCTTGGGGTCGGCTCGCATTCGTTCAGACTAAGAAGTTTCTTCAATCTTGCGAGGCAGGGAAAGAAAGAAACAGTGGTGGCTATAACATTGGTGGATTCCCACTTTCTTTACAGGTTTGTGTATTTAATCGAGAATTAGTTTGTTATAAAACTTTACATTCCCTTATTCAGATCATTAGTTATATATATAATTACTTCATAACATCTTTAATGGGTATATAAACATAATATGTGTATTACATAAATATATATTTACAATAACAACATGAATACACAACCATGTATTCATAATTTATACATACACAATTGTGTCATAACAGCATTCGTTTGTTTTAACATGTCACTTACAAAACCAATACATTTCTTCAGATATTTGCATTCCATTCTATCCCCAAGCTTGCAAGAGTATTTGCCACCTTGATAGCGGAAAATGCAAACCCATTATGTCTCAGATGGGTTTCGAAGTCTAGCAAGGGAGGGAAACCATTCCCCGGATATGCAGAAATTAAAGGTATTGTTCAAACTATAAAGAAAGAAGATATTAACACTGTTCAAGGTCATCATGAAAGCGACGATAGCGACCAGTGGTCTACTGAAGGTGATGACGAGAGGATTGAATTACTATTTGATGTTGGATTTGAAAAATGTGAACTGATAATAACACGTCCGAATGTTGTACACGAAAAGGAGAAATCATTTAGGTACGTGTGTCAAAATCCAATATACAGATTTGTGTAGATACATTGGTAATTACTTATTAATATATTGTTATTTATTTACGTTATGTAGCAATGTTGTTTCAAAAATAACAATAAGGAATATTGGCAAAAAGGGAAACGATGATGATGACTTTGTTAACCCTCCAAGTAAGTACAATAAGTGATTCATACACAGTTCATAATTTAATTGTATTAAGTATAGACAATAATATATATTGTAACATAATTTCATACAGGCGTGTTTGTAAAAACTAAGGCAGCTGATGTCGACAAGAAGGGGAAAAGAAATGCTGACACAAGCACTCCTAATGTCATACATACCAGGTTCATATTTATGTTGAAAATGTATACTATTATGTACATATTATTAACATAAACCGAATACGAAACACTTGTGTATAGGTCATCCAAGAGATCCAACAAGGGCAAAGAATCATTAGCAACAGAAGAAATTGACCCTTCAATTGACCATTCAGTCGAAGTGTTGAAGAACAAAATTTCTGATGGAGCTGCTAAATCAACACATTCTAATGTTCCTGAGCCTTCAAGGTAATTTACAAATTATGTACAAAATACTGTTACACAACGATGCATACACATACACTATTTATATACTTATGTACATACGTATTGAACCCATGACAGGTTACACACACATAAACCAGACTGGTTTGATTAGATCATGGAAAAATTAAATTCCATACAACGCGAACAACAAGAATTAGCTAATAAGATTGAAACCCAAGGGATGATTATTGATGAGTTAACAACATACACGAGGGACCTTGGCACACTGTACGACAAATTAGATACAACTGTCTACATCTCTAGCAAGAGGACCGAGACAAAAATAAAAAATCTCGTCAAAGACATTGCAAAACAATCATCTGCTGTAAACAGCTCTGCACCGAGCGCGACGAATGTTGATTCGGCGTCAAAAGTCAATCAGGGTGATGAAAATGTGGAAGATATAGCGGGAGGTTCAAGTGAGGTATGAACATAACTAGTTTGAGTTGTACATTTATGTATGATAATTATAGTTGATAAATTAAGCTTATCAAACAGGCTGGCAATGTTGAGGAGCCAATTCGAAGGGTTGGCTTAAGGGTACCGAAAGATAGCAAGTACATGCGTACTCCATACAGAAAAAACGTCAAACTTCCAAAGGAACCCGCAAACAGCATGCTGCACAAAGATGACCGTCAAAGACTTTACAACTGGGTTAAGAACAAGGACGACAAAGGAACGATTAGAGGTTTTGTGAAGAATATATCCAGAGAATCTGTCATGGATATACTAAAACCAGGAGGTTGGATAAAAGACGAGGTAAGTAATGATGTCTTTTATGTACACAAAATATATTAACATTAGTAAAATACATACACATTTAATTTTCAATGACAGGCAATTGATGAGATTATTATGCACATTCGAAAGAGTATTGTCGAGAAACCTGATAGATTCGGCCACGTTGCTGTGCTGACAACTGGGTGGAGTAGGGCATTTAACACTACCACATATGCTAAGTACGTTGCTTCAAAGAAAGAGATGCCGAATTTCAAACCAATAATGTTCGAAGTCATAACGGGCGACAGTCCTCAAATGTTTCGAAAGCCATTGTACGACGTTGATTTGATATATTCCCCATTCAACCTGCGGGAATCTCATTGGGTTGCTCTTGAAATTGACTTCAGTCGGTGGTGCATTTATGTATACGATCCTCGGATTATGTACATAAAGGATGACAAACTACAGGAAATGTTGGAGCCTATGGCCGTGATGTTGCCTAAACTTCTCATTGTTCATGGTGGGCACAATAGACTTGGAGATAAGTTGAAGAATCCTTTGAAAATTGTACGGAAAACGGAACTCAACATCAAAGCAGACGGGTAAGTACATTAAAATAGTATAAACGAAAATATATATACATTATGTATACTGATCTATATATTTTGATGCATAAATACAGAGGTAGCTATGGGATCTACGTGTTGAGATACATACAACACTTGACGTCTGGACGTACTGATTTATCTGGAATAAATGATGATGCTGTCCAAGCTAGTAGGGAGAAGCTCGCCAATGTTGTCTACACAAGAGATTGGTCGGCATGGTTTGAAGAGCCCTGAATTTGATTATTTCAAGACATTGTGTTATGTAGCCGCTTAACAGATTGGTATGCAGCGTTTTAGTTCATGTTTTTATGTAAGGGAGACAAACCTGTTTTTATGTAATGGAGACAATCTTTCCAAGCTAGCTGCTCACAACATTGTCTACACAAGAGATTGGTCGGCATCGTTTTTAGTTCATGTTTTTATGTAACCGAGATATTTAAACACCTAATGTGTTAAGCAAGTAGTTTGTTATTTCATCATTAAAAATGTTATATTGTCCATGCATTCTAATTAATTACACAGTTACATTGGACGACACTATATATGCACGACAAATGTTTGGGGAGAACAATACAACAACATTAACACGTTAAAATATTTATCATTACTGTACATATATTAATAACATAAACATACAATAGTAATGAAGTAATTAAACACATGAAAGTTGAAAATCTTGTATGTACACAATTCAAAATTTATTTACACAATTTATTGAAGTAAATGCCACACACGAACATTTAAATAATATATTATTCAAGAATTATGTAGCAATATAATACATGTTTTATGTATAGATAACCTGATCACAATATAAACATAATTATTAATTTAATTTGCATTACTTTAAAACCAGAAAAAAAATACAAACATAAGGCTTCCAAATTATTTAAAATGTATTACGAATACAAAAAAAATTTTATTTTGGTTGATGTACACAAGTCTTCTTAGTGTGTCCACATAAACCACAACTGCTACATTTCCTATTACTCCCTTTTTCCCACGATGCCCGGAGTCTAGCTTTTGACATCCTTCCACATCTTTTACGCTTCAAAGGAGGCTCACAAACAATATTTGTTACGGAATCCGGGACACACCATTCAGCCTTGTTCGGTAGCGGGTATACAACCTCCGAATATGCAGCCCTCCAATAGTTTGTCGAATAATATCTACTTGCAAGATAAGATGGACTCATTCCTACATGCTTTGAAGCAGCTATAGCATGTACACAAGGAATTTCTTCAACATCAAACTCTTTGCATGTGCAAGTCCTCATTCGTAGACAAACAATAACTTGTTCATCACCATTTTTTACTTCAAACTCCAACCTATCCGCATCCAGAACGTACACAAAGTAGCTACCTGATTCATCATATCGTTTTTGGATGATTGTTTCGATTTTCGGTGCGGCAACATCAACAGAAGCTTGTGAAACTTGCCGACGCTCTGCAAACCAGCGTGTCATGAATTGCCTAATTTCATCCAACATGGCCAAAACTGGGTATTCCCTTCCTTCTTTCATTATTGCATTTACGCACTTCGCATTGTTACTAGTCATAATGTTGTACCGGTTTGCGGGACACAAAGATCGTGACCACGTGGATATTTCAATATCAGTGAGCATATCGCCAACCTTTGGCTTTTCCTGTGTACATAAGATTGTTAAAAACCTAATAAACAAAGAAAATTTAAACTTTACTAATTATGTACACAACATACCAATGTTATCTGCGATAGAATTTCCTTGCATTCTGACACCTTACATTTTTTGGCACAATCTATGAACATTTGCAATATTCTATTTGATCTCGTTTTTTTCCGTAGATTCCCTTTAAGGTGTCAAATACAGTATCCATGGAACGCCACTTGGTAGTTTGATGCTATACCTTTCTTAATAGAATTATGTCGGTCTGACACAAACACAAGCTCGTTGTGATCTTGAATGATATGACTCAAATTCTTAAAGAAAAAATCCCAAGAAGAGTCGTTCTCACTGTCAACAATCCCAAACGCAATAAGATATATTTGTTGATTTGCATCCTGTGCAGTGGCAACAAGCAACACTCCACCATATTTTCCACTGAGATGTGTGCCATCTACGGTGATAACCTTAAAACAAAAACGAAAATATAGTGTTAGAACAGAAAAGTAATATTATGTACACAATATTAAAAAACACTGTATACACAGTATTAAAACATAAACACAATATTACAAGATATGTACACAATATTAAAATATTTTATACATTTATTTATACCTTTCTCATTGACTGAAAACCTCTTATAGATTGCCCAAATGCAACAAATACGTACTTGAATCGTCTATCGTCATCCAGCATAAGAGAAGAAAAAGTCCCTTTATTCACAAACTCCAACATGTACAAATATGCAGGTATGGAGCTGTAATTTTCTTCAGCAGTCCCTCTAATCATGTCTTTCACTGCTTCTTGTGCCTTCCAACACTTCCAATAGCTTGCATCGATTCGATGTAAGCTCTTCATCACAGTGAGTATCTGGTAAACTGAAGGTAACTTCTTCGAGTTACAGTACCTACGCATAAATATGTATATATATTATGTAATACAATGAACAGATACATCACAATTTATACATAATTCATACACAACTCACATTGATTTAACCTTTTCAGCGATAACTTTGTATGAAGCACCCTTGTTACCAGTTCTCCTATGATGATAGGAACACGTGTGTGTAGAGACAAACCGTGTTGTTGTAAAAAAACTTGATTCACCAAGCTTAGTAAAACAAACACGCCATTTAACAATATTCATCAATACACCGAGCCGCCACTGCCTTCCTTTTTGATTTAATAATCTTATACTGCGAACATTGTGAAATTGAATGTAGACATAATGCATTTTTCAGCTCAATTTTCGTACGATATATCTTACCGACAACAAGCTCATACTCATGTTCTGTAGCTTCATAAGTTGATCTATGAGGAACTATTGCAAGCAAATCAGCTTGCATAACATCTTCGTTGAGTGAATCGGTACAAATGGCTGCAGATACACACAAAGCATGTTGAGTATCGCCGCCAACGTCAGAATCCGCATTGTGTACCATTTCATAATTTTCTTGAGCTGGAACATTCTGACTTTTGTCAACATTATGTTTGTCTCCATTAATACGGTCGGCATGCTTGTGCCCTTTCTCAATGGTAATACATAACGGCACGCTCCACATAAACTGTTGTAGACTATTTATGTGCATAAATGTATCCAAATCACCCCTTGTGTTCACATCATATGGTTTCAGCGCTGGATTAAACGGATTCTTATACGTCAACTTCAACTCACTTTCTGATACACAAATATCGAATTGTGTTGTCATATCCGATATAATCTCAGAAAAAGTGTTTGCTTCGCCTACCACTAATGGTTTGCTTGATACATCACCAACGAAGTTTCATATACCGTTTTCAAAAGCCCAGTTTCCGCCATAATATGTTGTAATGAACACAGGATTCATAGCTTCTGTAATACATATGATATAAAATACATACATTAAACAATATAAATGATACATAAACAGAAAAAAAAAATATATGGAAACCACCATTAACAACCATTAACGTACCTTGAAGTTTACGACAAACAATCAAATAAATGATATGAAAGTTGTAGACGACAGGTACACAAATCTTATCGCGTTGAGTATATCTTATGCAGCACGGATATTCATATCGGAAACTCCATTGTTGATCGTCAATTAGAGCTCCATTAGAAATCTCGGTAAACAATGGTGAGGTGCAGATTATACGTATTATTAGCTTATTAATAACAGACAATCAATTACGAGAGATTCTAGGATAATTATAGAAAATAATTTCCTTTAATAACATATAATTAAGTCCGGCACAATATTGAATAGGAAATTATTTATTGGGTTATAGTGGAGAGAGTCTCTCCAAATTAGGTAAATAGAATTAATGATTATGTATTAAATATTTTTCTTCTTAATTCTAACTACCTAGTTTGTATACACTTTACAAATCATACCTATTATGTACGCAGTTATACATTATGTACCTACTTACCCTACTAACCCTAGTTTAAAAACTCTAGTGGACTTCAATAACATTTTTCCATCTATTTTAATTAGAACTTAACTCTATTCTGAGTTCCGACATGTTTATAATATTATTCTTTATTCATGACCTAAATTTGAAACAAGTTAATAGAAAATCAGCAATTGAAAACATCGGACCCAAAATTGAAGTATACATTATTAACCTGGTTAGTGACTAAATTTAAGTCATGGAAAATGTCAAAATTGCGTAACAAACAACATTAGGTTCCAAAGAAAGGAACATTTAAATATATTTCAACTAGCAGAAATTAAATTTTAATGATACAATGAATATTATAAAAAATTATTAGAAAAATATGTTTATTAGTTATAAAAGTTAATGTTAATATATATTTTTAAAGTGTAAAATATGATTTTTTTCCTTAAAAATGTTAAGATGCTAATTTAATTTGTTTGTAGGAAAAACACTAAAATTAATTATTCACAAAAGACATTATGTCAAATTATCTCCATTTTCAATTTATTTCTTTCATTCAAAAAAAATATTTTCATCGCCAATATCTTGTGTGAAGACAATCTATAAATATTTTTTGCATTATATGAAATTAAAAGTCTATAAAGTTGAATAAAGATGAAGGAGTGAAGTTCCACTTGAAACATTATGTTTAAATAGCAATAAGAAATAGACAACTTCATTCCAACCAATGGAAAAAAAAAAAAGAAGGTTAATTAGGTAACTAGGCTGTTTTTTATTATTGTACACTAAGCAGGCTTTTTTCAGTTTTCTAATTAGTAAATGTACCCCACTAATATTTTTACTGTTAAGGTTTCACAAATCTTGCCGTCAATCCGACAAACAAATCCGCCGCTCCCTTCAATCTCCGCTTCTGAAACCTCCCCCCCTCTCTTCTCTCTCGTAGAGCCGGCATCGACGGCGTTGGACGGTGGTGTGACTTCGAAGCCAGGTTCGTTCGTGCTTTTGTTTTCGGTTTGATTTCTGTACATATCTCGTTTTTCATTTCGATTCTTTCTTCATTTTTCTCATTAAGGAAGAGGTTGCGAGGAGACATCGCCGTCACAACAGATGATGTTCCGTCCGATCTGTCGTCAGTGCGCAAGATCTAGATCTACAATACATCCTTTCGGACCTTTCCCGGAAGTCTTCGAGAAGGTAATTGGGTATTTGCCCTCTTTACTCATCTTCTTCCCGTTTGGATAAGCTTGGTATCTCTACTTCGAAGCTTCTTCCAAGCTGCTTATTCTCGTTTTCCTTTGCCTGAAAAACTAGTTGATGCTGGATTGCAGCTAAAGTGAGGTCAGGTCTCCAATATGGGTCGTTTTGGTTCTTTTGCAACAACAAAAAAAAATCCGCTGATGTTCAATCATTTGGTACTTCTGTCAAAGCTAGTTTGCGTAGGTAGGGAGGGAAGTTGAAGCCAAAGAAAACACCAGGAAGAAGGATTGCAGGGTAAGCTCGGAAGGTTCTAGAGAAGGATTGCATGGTAGGCTGGTGGGTTGGGGGGTTGTTTTGTGTTGCTTGGTTTTTGTTTTGGGGTTCTGGTTTTCGTTTTTGTTGGGTGTTACATTTTGCTCTAGTTCTATCTCTACAAGCTCTAATAAAATAATAGATACAATGTTTTGAAATCTATTAGATTGAAAACGAGCTGTATATCTTCTTGGATTTGCAACAAACTACACCCACTGAGATTTTTTGTTATCTACAAAATTCACAAAATAGCAATTCCTCGTAAGTGATATGTTGTTTCACTTGTAGCAGCACAAATACCGCATCTCTGATCAGTAAGAATGGATCACCTGTGTAGATTATCCCTTGCAGGAACTAGGAACTCTACCTAAACTAGCCAACTATGAATTGAAGCTCTAGTGTCTGTGTTGCAATTTACAAGGTACACTCGTAGTACGGGAGTAAAATTCTGGTACTCAAATTTGCTTGTGCTTTCTCATGATAATTTGCTTGTTTCTGGTATGAAAATCATACTAGAAAACTCATACCAGAATTTTCTGGTATGTAAAATTCTTACCAGAAAATTCATAACAGAAAACTCGTACCAGTATTTTCTGGTATGTAAAATTCTTACCAGAAAATTTTGTTATGAGTTTTCTGCTACGAGTTTTTAGGTATAAATTTCATACCAGAATTTCTGGTATGAAATTCATACCAGAAAACTCATACCAGAATTTTCTGGTATGTAAAACTCTTACCAAAAAATTTTGTTATGAGTTTTCTGGTATAAAAAATTTCTGCTATGAGAAGTTCTGGTATGAGAAGATCTGGTATGACAAAATTGTGGTATGAAAATAATTTCTGGTATGAGAAATTCTGGTATGAAATTTCTAGTATGAAAATTCTGGTATGAAAAATTCCGGTATGAGAAATTCAGTCCAGAAAATAAAAAGAAATAAAAAATAAATTAAAAAAAGGAAAAAAATAATAAAAGAAAACAAATTCAGTAATTAAAATTTAAAACTTATACTTATATAACAAATAACAAACATCATTTATTATTTCTTTCTAAATAGAAGGGTTAATAATTTTTACCTACTATTAAATGAAAGTGGTAAAAAATTTGGGGTACACTTTCTTAAACAAAAACTCAAAAAAGCCTAATATGTCAAATTCTCCCCAAAAAAAATTATATGACCATATTATTGATTTAAAATACATAAAACACATTGAGATTATTTTCATGATAAGGTTTCAAGGGTTTTAACATCTTAATGTATCTTATTAGTGTATGGATTTTGGGAGATTAATAATAATTGATGTACAATAAATTACATATTGTTGTTTTTAATATATTCAAAAAAAGTATCATTCATCTTTGAACATATATCTTTGATATTACCAATACAAATGAATCCATTACATTAAATACAATTTATTAAGGAATCAACACATATTTTCATTTAATTTATACACATAACACAACTAGAAGGGGTAATAACACTACTAGTATGTATGTATAAATACCGATGATATGGTTGTATAATAAAATCTACATTTTCATAAGTTGGTTTCTCATATTTTTTTTATAAGGTAGTTCAAAAGGTGATCAAGAAGATGGGTAGTACTTTTCAATGCGACAGTGGAGAATATTATCTAGGAAAATCCGATATAATTCTCCGCAACTTTTATTTTAAAAGTTTTGTTATTTTTTTCTCTTCATTCTGCTTCTCATTGTCTCATTACTTTCTTTGTATTACATTATTTGTTTTGATAGCTACTAGTTGGCCACAGTAGTTGGGAAAAGATGGATTGGTAGCAAAACAAGTTATCGAGAAGGAAGTCAAAAATCTAATTGTCATAATATTGAAGCCAGGTTTTATACGAGTAGAGGATCAATGTTGCAACCGAGTATTTGCCTATGTGGACAATAACAACATCGTTACACAAGTGCCAAAGATCGGATAAAACATTGAAGGGCTTACAAGTTGAGAAACTATTATACAACCAAAATGTCTTTAGGATCAATAATTTGCTTCATATATTTACATTAAAAATACATTTCAAATGTTGAATAATAACTAAACCCATAATATCTTTTATATTCCATCATTCATATTCTGTCATTTATAAGACAATTATATTTCAAATCAATTAGATTATTGAGTGTGGTTTGACGGTTTAAGAAGTATGCAAATAGTTTGCAAGCAACACTGTAAGATCAAGTTTATATAAAATAAAGTTACAATATTAACTACAAGTAAATATGTAAAAAAACATTTTGACTCACCAAACTTATTTTTATAAATCGTTCTTAAGGATCTCTTTTATATTTTGTAACACCCCAAATCCGCGGGACTCGGGGCGCTCCGGGTTGGGACCTCACAATGGGTCCCGACCCTTAGCCTGACAGCAATTTCACCGGATCTTACAACAAGACACAAATAAAGGAAAAACCGAAATACATTATGACATGATCCCCAGAAACAACTAAAAGACAACTTTAGCCGAGTTCTCAACTCCAAAGACTCGAACATCAAAAACATAACAATATACAAGAAACAATACCCAAATACAACTCCAACCAAACCCCTCCTAAAATGTACGGAACCCCGGCTGTCCACTCTTCCGGATCTCTCGACAGCATTCATAACCTGCAAGACAATCTACAACAATCGGTATAAAACCGTTAGCTAATATTCGAGGCATTAGAATCAAGGTGAAAGGCACAAACACAAGTCAACCATCATAAACACTCAAAACACTCCAAAGCACACAAGTCCGGTTTATTATCTTATTATTATTAAGTCATATCCCGTTCTAATTCAACTTAGGTTGTGACACGAGAGTCACCGAAACTCGCCTCGGTCCCTACTTACCGGCATGGAATGGTACTGATGCATCTTGTAATAACCGAAAAATTTAAACTTTGTTAAATACCGGATCAAATCGGATTTCCGATCCACCAATCTTTATTCTTTTAAATAAAAATAAACGTTAATAAATTCTATCATTTTATGTGACCTTGATTCACATAAAATGATAACTTATATATTTTAGTAAATCATTCCGTAAATAATCCCGTAATTTATTTCCGTACCTTTAACGGTTCCGGGGGATTAATTAACATTCAGCTTTTGTTTTAATTGATGAGTTGGCCCAAAGGACCTGGCCCAAAGGACCCGGCCCAAAACCAATTTACAGGATCCCATATCTTCATGTCTTGCTTGCCTTCAACCTTTCTTCAAAGAGGGTAAAGCGACATGAGTATAAGGAAGACATAATAAATGCGATGCGAGAAATTTGATTGGTGGGAAAATCATATGCACCTAATGTGTTGTATACAAATGGTACCATTGGATGTTTAATAACAATCATACCAACGGACTGATGACACTATGATGGATTTAGTGTAAACCAAGTGTATAACTTATCCAGTGAGAAGGAAAGTCATGTATCAAAATTGCGGGTTATGATAAATTTTAAATAAAGTTTTGAGATGAGGATGTCCTTATGAAATCTAGGCAAGAGTACAAAGCAACTGAAGTTCCAACACAGAATGGGTAGTAATGATCAACAGACAGTTAGAGACCGATGCAGAGAAGAAAAATGTATAAGACGAGTCACCTAGTAGAAGAGTTCACAAGACAAGCTTGTAAGGCCAAAAGAGATAAAATGTCGACCCGGGTATGAGGATCTAAGGTTCATGAAATGGATACCTACAATGGAGTGTAGAAGCAAGATGTAGACTATACAAGTGTGAAGAGGTTTTGATCTCCTCAAAGATATAAGAATTGGAAAGAAATCGCAATGCCGGTACCAAAGAGTTGAAACCTGTAGCGGAAACAACGGTGTTGCATGAAGGCTATATTGCCGGTAACACCAGCGAAGGAATGTATATATGAGAACGGCCTTGGTGGACTCGAAAGTCCAAGGTGACCCCAATTATCACGGGACCTGAGTCATCAACACTGACGGCCCATGCAAGGAGACTGCCAGGGGAATGATAATTAAAGTCAGCCGAACTACAAAGACACTTACCAGCCATCGTTGAAGACTTGGAATGACTATTTATGTCAAGATGAATGACCCAGTTGGGCTCAAGAAGTAGAGTTAGCCTGAGGAAACAAAAGTGTGGAAGATAAAACAAATTAACGGAGCATGAGAGGATTAATCGGGCAGATGATGCTCACCAAGAATTTAACGCCAGTATAGGCATGAGAAGAGTAAGTCCGGGGTATGGAGATAAGTCAAATATGGACTGACTGACGTCAGTTGAGGACGTGTAAGTGTTGGTTTTGACGAGTAGGTACCGTCAAGAAGAGACATTGATAATTGCGGATTTAAGAAGTAACCTTATCGATGCCTTCGAGGATTCCCAAGTAGGCAACGATAACTTTCTGGGATGATTTAAGGATATGGAGAGAATCGGATTAGAAGTTGCTTTTTGGTTGGTTAAGAACAGACTACGGTTGAGTAAGAGAATAAGGGTATGTTTGAAGAGGATCTTGCTAGTATTAGAAAGGAAGTATAGACGGGAGTAGACATTTTCAAAAAAAAAAAAAAAAAAAAAAAGTATAGACGGGAGTTGGGTAAATCATGTTGACCCTCATAAGAGATGACATTGTAACTAATGGGTGTTACAACAGAAGCGTGCTAGGCTCATAACCCACAGATGAAGGAGATCGATGTTATGTTAACTATGATTTCAAGTTAAAGAATTAGAGATCTATATGAAAAGGCCCACTTCGGGGTGTGATTGTTTTGAGTTATATAAATTTGAAAGCTTGACAAGAAGTAGGTGAAAAGCTATTAATTAAGGAACGATCCGATTAGGTCATATTGAGGAAACCGGGCCAAGCGGTTTATATTACAAAGAACATTAGGCACTAAGTAAAGTGCCGACAGAAGTTTAAGATCATTATTTCAGAATGGATAGTCGGGAACTTTCACAAGGAAAGGGCAAGTGGGCCTAGGGGAAGGAAAAGTTTATGGTTTGGTAGAGTCATCAAAAGAGCTGGAAGTAAGTTTAGAAAACCAAACCGTTGAGAGAGTACCTACCGGATCCGAGACACGACATCCGCTATGAAGATCAGAAAATTTAGCCGGTTCATGCTTTTATAGAGTTCCAGTGGTCTAGACGAGGAATCGACGAGGCTACTTAGAAAAACGGAGGAGAGCATTGGAAATGGTTACCCAGAGTACCTTGCAGAATTAGCCGCTACTTCTGTATTGACGAGTTAGTACTCGGATGTTGTGTTATTTGACCATTCATGTTTTTGTATTGGATTGAGTGATTACGCTTTATGTGATGTGTGCTTGAGTATGATGTTTGAGTAGTTGCTTGTAGCCAACGAAAACGTCGAGAAAATTAACATATACCAAAGGAAATGCGTGATTAAGAGAATTATTCTATGTTTCGGGACGAAACTTCTTTTAAGAGGGCACTGATGTAATAACCGAAAAATTTAAACTTTGTTAAATACCGGATCAAATCGGATTTCCGATCCACCAATCTTTATTCTTTTAAATAAAAATAAACGTTAATAAATTCTATCATTTTATGTGACCTTGATTCACATAAAATGATAACTTATATATTTTAGTAAATCATTCCGTAAATAATCCCGTAATTTATTTCCATACCTTTAACGGTTCCGGGGGATTAATTAACATTCAGCTTTTGTTTTAATTGATGAGTTGGCCCAAAGGACCCGGCCCAAAACCAATTTACAGCAGCCCATATCTTCATGTCTTGCTTGCCTTCAACCTTTCTTCACATCCAGCCCAGAATCTTTCCAGCCCATCTAATGTCTTAACGTGATGAGCTCTTCAGCCCACTCTGGACAGCGCTTCAACAGCCCCCTGTCAGCCCAGCCCATATTATATGCTAATCTAAAACCTAATCAGCACCTTAATCGTAAATAAGCTAAACCTAATTCTTTCCCTAACCTTGCTGATACGCTCTCTCGTTAACCCTCCCTCTCAACCGCACAAGACTCACGCTTTCGGTAAACTAATACCCCACCTCCTTCTGCACGGTCGACGCCAGCATCAACGACCACCCAAAGTCCCGAGTCTACAACCGGCGGAAGGTCTTCTTCGGTACCGGAATCCTTCGGCTTCAATGACCAAAAGACAGCAACACTCCTCCCTCCTGTAGCGTGCCAAGTCAGCGACTCTGGAGAAGTCTTCAACGTAGAGGTTCGACCACAGGAACTAGGCAGTGCAACTCCTACCTCGATGGCCGGCGCAGCACCACTGCAGTAGTCGACGATCTCGCACCCAGGGACGATAGCGTTGACGACCTGCTGGACAGCACAGCGGAGAGCCAGCGAACCGTTTCCTTCGACCATCGGAAGACAGTAGTGGTGAGCGAGGGAGCCGGCTGTTTACATCGTCTGCAGCAAGGTTGATACCGTAACATCCTCTATCCGGAAGTGACCAGCCAAGACGTGTGGTGCACTGTAGTGAGTGCAGTCGAACCGGCATACGAGCCCGGTCCAGGACGAGTCTACTATGCCCCAATCACTGTAACCCGGACCCCTTCAGCCGTTGTTGGTAAGTCCTCTCCCGGCCTCCTATCGATGATTGTATTGGTACAGATTAATGGGCTGTTTAGTTTCAAAATTCTTTTATCCAGTTTAGTTGGTAGTGAGTATCGAACCCAGGACCACATGGAACCCCTTGCCGGAAATATTTTTTGTGCATCTAAACTGACTAGTTGAGGAATAAAGTTCGATACCTTAAAATGTCGATCCACCGTTCAAATTTTGATATATTGTAGGTAGAAGTGTGAAGTTTACAGTGTTAAATTTTGGGAGAGAGTTAACGGTCGGATTAGGATTTACAAGGTCCTGAAGTAGGACAATTGGGCTGATTTTGCAATAGAGGAAGAAAAATGACTAAGTATAATAATGATAGTTTGTACCCTAACTTTAGAATTTTTTTGTGTAGGAGTGTTGGGTGAGAAATTGTGAGAGACCTTACCTTATGTTTAGCATACATATTCTAGAGGATCTAGAGAGCGTTTCCGGAATTCTTATCTTTTAGTCTGAGACTTAGATCTTAACTCAAAACGGACCTTAATGACCGTTTCTTGACAATCTAGAATTTTTTATAACTCTTTTCTTTCTGTACTAATCTTTCCGTAAACATTGGAGTTTGGATTTAAGCTCCAAAAGAGAGTTGGAAATAATTATAGGAAAGTCTAAGGATTTTTCGGGATCAGGGGCAAATTAGTCTTTTAACTTAAGAGAACTTTTTTCGAAAATTCTCTTCATGGGATTGTATATCTTAGAAGTTTATAACTTCTAAGAGTATGGGATGTGATTCTGATCCACATGCCTTGTGTGACAGGCGTTTGAGTACCACGAGTACGGACCGAGTTGAGAGTGGATAGAGTGTGTTTTGACTCAAGTAAGTCCTTGCGACTTACTTAGCTGGTTTCTGGATATTAGTTGGGTGATGATGGTTGTGTGTGAAATGTGTGTTATAATAAGGATAATAACTTGTTAGGACGACCGTGGTTATTATGTGTTAAGGCCCAAGTGTATGTATAACGGGCCGTGACATCACTGCCCAGCTCTGCCAGGAGACTGGGAGGTTCTCTATACCCAGACCATCCAGGTACACGGTGAGATGCATCGGATCCACTCCTGATGGGTACACGGGGCGGAGGCGAGGTTTGGGAATTCCTCGTGTCACAAAATAAGTATCATTAGAGTGAATGACTTAAACGAAGATAATAAATGGACTTGTTTGAAGGCATGATGGGTGTTTATATTTTTATGTGTGTGTGCTATTATCATTCCTCTAATTTTTAGATAACTAGCTAATGGTTTCTCTTGATGTGTTTTAGTTTTACCGCATGTTAGACCAGCAGCTGAGTGATCCGGAAGTAGTGGGCAGCCGGGTCTCCGTACTCCTTAGGGTTGGGGTTGTTGGTTGTTGTGGTTTCTTTTGTTAAGACTGTTGTTGTTTTCCCTTTTAAATACTTTAGGCTGCTAGACCGTGTCGCATTCATTACCTTAAAATACTACTTTATGAATTTCGCTTTTTCCTTATTGGTGTCTTGTTGCAAGATCCTAGTAATATTGTTGTCAAACTGAGGTCGGGACCCATTGTGAGGTCCTAACCAGTAATGTCCCGAGTTTTGAGAATTCGGGGTGTTACAACATGGTATCAGAGCTCTAGGTTGACAACAATGGCACTTGAAATCTTTTGAAAGACTGAATAAGTTTTAAGCAGAACCCGAAAAGGGGTCTGAGTTTTAAAAAGAGAATTTTGGTTTTTAAATGCATGCATAGTCTGGTTGGGAATAGAAAAGTACGGCTGACCACCACTACTATCGCGGATCTCAGTTTGCTTAGTATGGACTTTAGGTTCTACTGTAGTTGGACTTTTAGCTTGTTTATAAAGATATGTTATATAGATAGTTATATGCCGAAGATTAGTAGGAAGTGTAGTTATGTTATCTCCTTAACAAAGGTAACATAATGACTTTCTCACCCCTTGGACACATCTAAGTAGATGTTGAAGGGTTACAACGTGAGGATTATTATGCACATCTTCTGTGCATTAGGGTAGACGAATGGCGGACAACTCCTTCGAGTTTGGTGAGGAACGTCGAGACGGAAAGGTGAAGACTAAAAGACAACACCAACTACGATGACAAGAAGGGAATCCCAAGTCAACTCAACAGTATCAATGAAGAATATACATGAAAGTAGTTCTAGCAACGCGTTGGGTGACCGACAAATATATCAATTGGAAGGGACAACCCATAGGTTCTTTCAAGATGGTGTAAAACAACGTTACAACCAACAGGGATGCCTTTAGAAAAACAAAGATGCATGAAGGTCAAGGTGGAAGATAGTAGCAATCCAGACAAAAGACATCGAATCTAAGCTTACTGACGGACCAGAAGGTGAAAGTTTGAAAATAGAATTAGAGCGGAATATGATCACTTCTAACCAGCTACTTGACGCCACAATCAAGATGGGAAACCAAGATAATCATAAGCGTAGGCGTCAAGATGAGATACATTGTCCATCCAAATACGAAGAATGAAGGAGCCACAAAAGGGAAGCTTACAGGTTGCTAGAAAGTGGAAGGCATATTTCACCAACATGGAAGGGGAGTAACCTCCTAGAACACAAGAATTATAACAAGGATCGAGATACAACAAAGACCGGATTTCTACAAAGGCGGAAGTACAAGCAGCACCCAAGGGAGGAGGGTGCAAAAGATTTAAGCTAATAATACTAGGGGTTCATAACAGCGAACCGCTAGTGGACAATGACTCGGATACCAAGAATCATGGAGAAATGCCTACAAGTTACCGTAGAAGAATTTATAAGCCGTTGTTGGAAGATGAAAATACAACTAGACTCGTAAGAGTATAGTGCTCTTATAGGAGTGTAAATTGTAGGAGGAGCTAAAGAAGAATAAACAAAGAGACTGAAGGAGATATATTTCACCAAGTATATCAAGCCTCAAAAGAGATGGAAGAAAAGTAAGTCCATGATGTTGTAGAAGGTCAACTACATCCTACTTGGACAACTTAAAAGTTACATGTGCGGGTTAACTAGTGATGGTTAGTTAACCGATAAGAAGAATAACCACAAGTTATAAAAGAATTTTATCGACATCTAGTGAATTTCTTTCGGAGATCCACGACGAAAATGGTGAAGTTAAATCAATACAAGTACTAGTAGCCTGGATGGTAACGTTAGATGAGTCCTCTCTGATAACTCTAATAAAGAAATTTAAGAGCAGCTCTTGACGGTCGGTAATGACCCTTGATGATAGTAATGGTGAAAAAGGGAATTGTTGGGAGTAGTTACTTACTACTGACTACGAAAGATACATATCAGAGTTAGAATGAAGGGATCCTTGTAAGAAGAACTAGAAGACTAAGAGGAAGTAGATGATTGGAAACATGTCCTATGTCTTAGCATCCCACACCAGTAAGACTGATGGTGCTCCTTCGAGAAAAAGTAGGGTCAGACTGTCTAGATTGACAGGGAAAACCCTTGTGATTTAAGATGTGACACAGAATAATTGGAAATTCCGAGGCGGCACAAACATAAGGAGTATGATGTAAAGCCTTGGTGAAATATGTGGTCGAGTTGTGAGGTGATTGCAGATAGAATCTACCGGTCGACTAAAACAGACATGAGGAGTAAAAGTGAAAGACTAAAGGTTGTTATATGGATCCGGTATCACACCAATAAGATGGTTACCGAAAGGACTAAAGACTATTATTCAATGAGAAATGGAGGTACTCCATGGAAAATTCAGCTGGACTGATGACCTAACAGTTGATGAAAGGAATAAGACCAACCAACGCGGTTGTAAAGTGTGTACGAGAAAACTCAAAGGGATTTAACTATCTTACGGGGTGTAAATATCAAAGAGGGTAAAGCGACATGAGTATAAGGAAGACATAATAAATGCGATGCGAGAAATTTGATTGGTGGGAAAATCATATGCACCTAATGTGTTGTATACAAATGGTACCATTGGATGTTTAATAACAATCATACCAACGGACTGATGACAGTATGATGGATTTAGTGTAAACCAAGTGTATAACTTATCCAGTGAGAAGGAAAGTCATGTATCAAAATTGCGGGTTATGATAAATTTTAAATAATGTTTTGAGATGAGGATGTCCTTATGAAATCTAGGCAAGAGTACAAAGCAACTGAAGTTCCAACACAGAATGGGTAGTAATGATCAACAGACAGTTAGAGACCGATGCAGAGAAGAAAAATGTATAAGACGAGTCACCTAGTAGAAGAGTTCACAAGACAAGCTTGTAAGGCCAAAAGAGATAAAATGTCGACCCGGGTTTGAGGATCTAAGGTTCATGAAATGGATACCTACAATGGAGTGTAGAAGCAAGATGTAGACTATACAAGTGTGAAGAGGTTTTGATCTCCTCAAAGATATAAGAATTGGAAAGAAATCGCAATGCCGGTACCAAAGAGTTGAAACCTGTAGCGGAAACAACGGTGTTGCATGAAGGCTATATTGCCGGTAACACCAGCGAAGGAATGTATATATGAGAACGGCCTTGGTGGATTCGAAAGTCCAAGGTGAC
The DNA here is from genome assembly GCA_033239125.1 of Fagopyrum homotropicum. NCBI lineage: Eukaryota > Viridiplantae > Streptophyta > Magnoliopsida > Caryophyllales > Polygonaceae > Fagopyrum > Fagopyrum homotropicum. The sequence goes on along the minus strand of BSWB01000001.1, from coordinate 73,922,789 downwards.
CCCAATTATCACGGGACCTGAGTCATCAACACTGACGGCCCATGCAAGGAGACTGCCAGGGGAATGATAATTAAAGTCAGCCGAACTACAAAGACACTTACCAGCCATCGTTGAAGACTTGGAATGACTATTTATGTCAAGATGAATGACCCAGTTGGGCTCGAGAAGTAGAGTTAGCCTGAGGAAACAAAAGTGTGGAAATAAAACAAATTAACGGAGCATGAGAGGATTAATCGGGCAGATGATGCTCACCAAGAATTTAACGCCAGTATAGGCATGAGAAGAGTAAGTCCGGGGTATGGAGATAAGTCAAATATGGACTGACTGACGTCAGCTGAGGACGTGTAAGTGTTGGTTTTGACGAGTAGGTACCGTCAAGAAGAGACATTGATAATTGCGGATTTAAGAAGTAACCTTATCGATGCCTTGGAGGATTCCCAAGTAGGCAACGATAACTTTCTGGGATGATTTAAGGATATGGAGAGAATCGGATTAGAAGTTGCTTTTTGGTTGGTTAAGAACAGACTACGGTTGAGTAAGAGAATAAGGGTATGTTTGAAGAGGATCTTGCTAGTATTAGAAAGGAAGTATAGACGGGAGTAGACATTTTCAAAAAAAAAAAAAAAAAAAAAAAAGTATAGACGGGAGTTGGGTAAATCATGTTGACCCTCATAAGAGACGACATTGTAACTAATGGGTGTTACAACAGAAGCGTGGTAGGCCCATAACCCACAGATGAAGGAGATCGATGTTATGTTAACTATGATTTCAAGTTAAAGAATTAGAGATCTATATGAAAAGGCCCACTTCGGGGTGTGATTGTTTTGAGTTATATAAATTTGAAAGCTTGACAAGAAGTAGGTGAAAAGCTATTAATTAAGGAACGATCCGATTAGGTCATATTGAGGAAACCGGGCCAAGCGGTTTATATTACAAAGAACATTAGGCACTAAGTAAAGTTCCGACAGAAGTTTAAGATCATTATTTCAGAATGGATAGTCGGGAACTTTCGCAAGGAAAGGGCAAGTGGGCCTAGGGGAAGGAAAAGTTTATGGTTTGGTAGAGTCATCAAAAGAGCTGGAAGTAAGTTTAGAAAACCAAACCGTTGAGAGAGTACCTACCGGATCCGAGACACGACATCCGCTATGAAGATCAGAAAATTTAGCCGGTTCATGCTTTTATAGAGTTCCAGTGGTCTAGACGAGGAATCGACGAGGCTACTTAGAAAAACGGAGGAGAGCATTGGAAATGGTTACCCAGAGTACCTTGCGGAATTAGCCGCTACTTCTGTATTGACGAGTTAGTACTCGGATGTTGTGTTATTTGACCATTCATGTTTTTGTATTGGATTGAGTGATTACGCTTTATGTGATGTGTGCTTGAGTATGATGTTTGAGTAGTTGCTTGTAGCCAACGAAAACGTCGAGAAAATTAACATATACCAAAGGAAATGCGTGATTAAGAGAATTATTCTAAGTTTCGGGACGAAACTTCTTTTAAGAGGGCACTGATGTAATAACCGAAAAATTTAAACTTTGTTAAATACCGGATCAAATCGGATTTCCGATCCACCAATCTTTATTCTTTTAAATAAAATAAACGTTAATAAATTCTATCATTTTATGTGACCTTGATTCACATAAAATGATAACTTATATATTTTAGTAAATCATTCCGTAAATAATCCCGTAATTTATTTCCGTACCTTTAACGGTTCCGGGGGATTAATTAACATTCAGCTTTTGTTTTAATTGATGAGTTGGCCCAAAGATCCCGGCCCAAAACCAATTTACAGTAGCCCATATCTTCATGTCTTGCTTGCCTTCAACCTTTCTTCACATCCAGCCCAGAATCTTTCCAGCCCATCTAATGTCTTAACGTGATGAGCTCTTCAGCCCACTCTGGACAGCGCTTCAACAGCCCCCTGTCAGCCCAGCCCATATTATATGCTAATCTAAAACCTAATCAGCACCTTAATCGTAAATAAGCTAAACCTAATTCTTTCCCTAACCTTGCTGATACGCTCTCTCGTTAACCCTCCCTCTCAACCGCACAAGACTCACGCTTTCGGTAAACTAATACCCCACCTCCTTCTGCACGGTCGACGCCAGCATCAACGACCACCCAAAGTCCCGAGTCTAAAACCGGCGGAAGGTCTTCTTCGGTACCGGAATCCTTCGGCTTCAATGACCAAAAGACAGCAACACTCCTCCCTCCTGTAGCGTGCCAAGTCAGCGACTCTGGAGAAGTCTTCAACGTAGAGGTTCGACCACAGGAACTAGGCAGTGCAACTCCTACCTCGATGGCCGGCGCAGCACCACTGCAGTAGTCGACGATCTCGCACCCAGGGACGATAGCGTTGACGACCTGCTGGACAGCACAGCGGAGAGCCAGCGAACCGTTTCCTTCGACCATCGGAAGACAGTAGTGGTGAGCTAGGGAGCCGGCTGTTTACATCGTCTACAGCAAGGTTGATACCGTAACATCCTCTATCCGGAAGTGACCAGCCAAGACGTGTGGTGCACTGTGGTGAGTGCAGTCGAACCGGCATACGAGCCCGGTCCAGGACGAGTCTACTATGCCCCAATCACTGTAACCCGGACCCCTTCAGCCGCTGTTCGTAAGTCCTCTCCCGGCCTCCTATCGATGATTGTATTGGTACAGATTAATGGGCTGTTTAGTTTCAAAATTCTTTTATCCAGTTTAGTTGGTAGTGAGTATCGAACCCAGGACCACATGGAACCCCTTGCCGGAAATATTTTTTGTGCATCTAAACTGACTAGTTGAGGAATAAAGTTCGATACCTTAAAATGTCGATCCACCGTTCAAATTTTGATATATTGTAGGTAGAAGTGTGAAGTTTACAGTGTTAAATTTTGGGAGAGAGTTAACGGTCGGATTAGGATTTACAAGGTCCTGAAGTAGGACAATTGGGCTGATTTTGCAATAGAGGAAGAAAAATGACTAAGTATAATAATGATAGTTTGTACCCTAACTTTAGAATTTTTTTGTGTAGGAGTGTTGGGTGAGAAATTGTGAGAGACCTTACCTTATGTTTAGCATACATATTCTAGAGGATCTAGAGAGCGTTTCCGGAATTCTTATCTTTTAGTCTGAGACTTAGATCTTAACTCAAAACGGACCTTAATGACCGTTTCTTGACAATCTAGAATTTTGTATAACTCTTTTCTTTCTGTACTAATCTTTCCGTAAGCATTGGAGTTTGGATTTAAGCTCCAAAAGAGAGTTGGAAATAATTATAGGACAGTCTAAGGATTTTTCGGGATCAGGGGCAAATTAGTCTTTTAACTTAAGAGAACTTTTTTCGAAAATTCTCTTCATGGGATTGTATATCTTAGAAGTTTATAACTTCTAAGAGTATGGGATGTGATTCTGATCCACATGCCTTGTGTGACAGGCGTTTGAGTACCACGAGTACGGACCGAGTTGAGAGTGGATAGAGTGTGTTTTGACTCAGGTAAGTCCTTGCGACTTACTTAGCTGGTTTTTGGATATTAGTTGGGTGATGATGGTTGTGTGTGAAATGTGTGTTATAATAAGAATAATAACTTGTTAGGACGACCGTGGTTATTATGTGTTAAGGCCCAAGTGTATGTATAACGGGCCGTGACATCACTGCCCAGCTCTGCCAGGAGACTGGGAGGTTCTCTATACCCAGACCATCCAGGTACACGGTGAGATGCATCGGATCCACTCCTGATGGGTACACGGGGGCGGAGGCGAGGTTTGGGAATTCCTCGTGTCACAAAATAAGTATCATTAGAGTGAATGACTTAAACGAAGATAATAAATGGACTTGTTTGAAGGCATGATGGGTGTTTATATTTTTATGTGTGTGTGCTATTATCATTCCTCTAATTTTTAGATAACTAGCTAATGGTTTCTCTTGATGTGTTTTAGTTTTACCGCAGGTTAGACCAGCAGCTGAGTGATCCGGAAGTAGTGGGCAGCCGGGTCTCCGTACTCCTTAGGGTTGGGGTTGTTGGTTGTTGTGGTTTCTTTTGTTAAGACTGTTGTTGTTTTCCCTTTTAAATACTTTAGGCTGCTAGACCGTGTCGCATTCATTACCTTAAAATACTACTTTATGAATTTCGCTTTTTCCTTATTGGTGTCTTGTTGCAAGATCCTAGTAATATTGTTGTCAAACTGAGGTCGGGACCCATTGTGAGGTCCTAACCAGTAATGTCCCGAGTTCTGAGAATTCGGGGTATTACAACATGGTATCAGAGCTCTAGGTTGACAACAATGGCACTTGAAATCTTCTGAAAGACCGAATAAGTTTTAAGCAGAACCCGAAAAGGGGTCTGAGTTTTAAAAAGAGAATTTTGGTTTTTAAATGCATGCATAGTCTGGTTGGGAATAGAAAAGTACGGCTGACCACCACTACTACCGCGGATCTCAGTTTGCTTAGTATGGACTTTAGGTTCTACTGTAGTTGGACTTTTAGCTTGTTTATAAAGATATGTTATATAGATAGTTATATGCCGAAGATTAGTAGGAAGTGTAGTTATGTTATCTCCTTAACAAAGGTAACATAATGACTTTCTCACCCCTTGGACACATCTAAGTAGATGTTGAAGGGTTACAACGTGAGGATTATTATGCACATCTTCTGTGCATTAGGGTAGACGAATGGCGGACAACTCCTTTGAGTTTGGTGAGGAACGTCGAGACGGAAAGGTGAAGACTAAAAGACAACACCAACTACGATGACAAGAAGGGAATCCCAAGTCAACTCAACAGTATCAATGAAGAATATACATGAAAGTAGTTCTAGCAACGCGTTGGGTGACCGACAAATATATCAATTGGAAGGGACAACCCATAGGTTCTTTCAAGATGGTGTAAAACAACGTTACAACCAACAGGGATGCCTTTAGAAAAACAAAGATGCATGAAGGTCAAGGTGGAAGATAGTAGCAATCCAGACAAAAGACATCGAATCTAAGCTTACTGACGGACCAGAAGGTGAAAGTTTGAAAATAGAATTAGAGCGGAATATGATCACTTCTAACCAGCTACTTGACGCCACAATCAAGATGGGAAACCAAGATAATCATAAGCGTAGGCGTCAAGATGAGATACATTGTCCATCCAAATACGAAGAATGAAGGAGCCACAAAAGGGAAGTTTACAGGTTGCTAGAAAGTGGAAGGCATATTTCACCAACATGGAAGGGGTGTAACCTCCTAGAACACAAGAATTATAACAAGGATCGAGATACAACAAAGACCGGATTTCTACAAAGGCGGAAGTACAAGCAGCACCCAAGGGAGGAGGGTGCAAAAGATTTAAGCTAATAATACTAGCGGTTCATAACAGCGAACCGCTAGTGGACAATGACTCGGATACCAAGAATCATGGAGAAATGCCTACAAGTTACCGTAGAAGAATTTATAAGCCGTTGTTGGAAGATGAAAATACAACTAGACTCGTAAGAGTATAGTGCTCTTATAGGAGTGTAAATTGTAGGAGGAGCTAAAGAAGAATAAACAAAGAGACTGAAGGAGATATATTTCACCAAGTATATCAAGCCTCAAAAGAGATGGAAGAAAAGTAAGTCCATGATGTTGTAGAAGGTCAACTACATCCTACTTGGACAACTTAAAAGTTACATGTGCGGGTTAACTAGTGATGGTTAGTTAACCGATAAGAAGAATAACCACAAGTTATAAAAGAATTTTATCGACATCTAGTGAATTTCTTTCGGAGATCCACGACGAAAATGGTGAAGTTAAATCAATACAAGTACTAGTAGCCTGGATGGTAACGTTAGATGAGTCCTCTCTGATAACTCTAATAAAGAAATTTAAGAGCAGCTCTTGACGGTCGGTAATGACCCTTGATGATAGTAATGGTGAAAAAGGGAATTGTTGGGAGTAGTTACTTACTACTGACTACGAAAGATACATATCAGAGTTAGAATGAAGGGATCCTTGTAAGAAGAACTAGAAGACTAAGAGGAAGTAGATGATTGGAAACATGTCCTATGTCTTAGCATCCCACACCAGTAAGACTGATGGTGCTCCTTCGAGAAAAAGTAGGGTCAGACTGTCTAGATTGACAGGGAAAACCCTTGTGATTTAAGATGTGACACAGAATAATTGGAAATTCCGAGGCGGCACAAACATAAGGAGTATGATGTAAAGCCTTGGTGAAATATGTGGTCGAGTTGTGAGGTGATTGCAGATAGAATCTACCGGTCGACTAAAACAGACATGAGGAGTAAAAGTGAAAGACTAAAGGTTGTTATATGGATCCGGTATCACACCAATAAGATGGTTACCGAAAGGACTAAAGACTATTATTTAATGAGAAATGGAGGTACTCCATGGAAAATTCAGCTGGACTGATGACCTAACAGTTGATGAAAGGAATAAGACCAACCAACGCGGTTGTAAAGTGTGTACGAGAAAACTCAAAGGGATTTAACTATCTTACGTTGTGTAAATATCAAAGAGGGTAAAGCGACATGAGTATAAGGAAGACATAATAAATGCGATGCGAGAAATTTGATTGGTGGGAAAATCATATGCACCTAATGTGTTATATACAAATGGTACCATTGGATGTTTAATAACAATCATACCAACGGACTGATGACAGTATGATGGATTTAGTGTAAACCAAGTGTATAACTTATCCAGTGAGAAGGAAAGTCATGTATCAAAATTACGGGTTATGATAAATTTTAAATAATGTTTTGAGATGAGGATGTCCTTATGAAATCTAGGCAAGAGTACAAAGCAACTGAAGTTCCAACACAGAATGGGTAGTAATGATCAACAGACAGTTAGAGACCGATGCAGAGAAGAAAAATGTATAACACGAGTCACCTAGTAGAAGAATTCACAAGACAAGCTTGTAAGGCCAAAAGAGATAAAATGTCGACCCGGGTTTGAGGATCTAAGGTTCATGAAATGGATACCTACAATGGAGTGTAGAAGCAAGATGTAGACTATACAAGTGTGAAGAGGTTTTGATCTCCTCAAAGATATAAGAATTGGAAAGAAATCGCAATGCCGGTACCAAAGAGTTGAAACCTGTAGCGGAAACAACGGTGTTGCATGAAGGCTATATTGCCGGTAACACCAGCGAAGGAATGTATATATGAGAACGGCCTTGGTGGAGTCGAAAGTCCAAGGTGACCCCAATTATCACGGGACCTGAGTCATCAACACTGACGGCCCATGCAAGGAGACTGCCAGGGGAATGATAATTAAAGTCAGCCGAACTACAAAGACACTTACCAGCCATCGTTGAAGACTTGGAATGACTATTTATGTCAAGATGAATGACCCAGTTGGGCTCGAGAAGTAGAGTTAGCCTGAGGAAACAAAAGTGTGGAAATAAAACAAATTAACGAAGCATGAGAGGATTAATCGGGCAGATGATGCTCACCAAGAATTTAACACCAGTATAGGCATGAGAAGAGTAAGTCCGGGGTATGGAGATAAGTCAAATATGGACTGACTGACGTCAGTTGAGGACGTGTAAGTGTTGGTTTTGACGAGTAGGTACCGTCAAGAAGAGACATTGATAATTGCGGATTTAAGAAGTAACCTTATCGATGCCTTGGAGGATTCCCAAGTAGGCAACGATAACTTTCTGGGATGATTTAAGGATATGGAGAGAATCGGATTAGAAGTTGCTTTTTGGTTGGTTAAGAACAGACTACGGTTGAGTAAGAGAATAAGGGTATGTTTGAAGAGGATCTTGCTAGTATTAGAAAGGAAGTATAGACGGGAGTAGACATTTTCAAAAAAAAAAAAAAAAAAAAAAAAAGTATAGACGGGAGTTGGGTAAATCATGTTGACCCTCATAAGAGACGACATTGTAACTAATGGGTGTTACAACAGAAGCGTGGTAGGCCCATAACCCACAGATGAAGGAGATCGATGTTATGTTAACTATGATTTCAAGTTAAAGAATTAGAGATCTATATGAAAAGGCCCACTTCGGGGTGTGATTGTTTTGAGTTATATAAATTTGAAAGCTTGACAAGAAGTAGGTGAAAAGCTATTAATTAAGGAACGATCCGATTAGGTCATATTGAGGAAACCGGGCCAAGCGGTTTATATTACAAAGAACATTAGGCACTAAGTAAAGTGCCGACAGAAGTTTAAGATCATTATTTCAGAATGGATAGTCGGGAACTTTCGCAAGGAAAGGGCAAGTGGGCCTAGGGGAAGGAAAAGTTTATGGTTTGGTAGAGTCATCAAAAGAGCTGGAAGTAAGTTTAGAAAACCAAACCGTTGAGAGAGTACCTACCGGATCCGAGACACGACATCCGCTATGAAGATCAGAAAATTTAGCCGGTTCATGCTTTTATAGAGTTCCAGTGGTCTAGACGAGGAATCGACGAGGCTACTTAGAAAAATGGAGGAGAGCATTGGAAATGGTTACCCAGAGTACCTTGCGGAATTAGCCGCTACTTCTGTATTGACGAGTTAGTACTCGGATGTTGTGTTATTTGACCATTCATGTTTTTGTATTGGATTGAGAGATTACGCTTTATGTGATGTGTGCTTGAGTATGATGTTTGAGTAGTTGCTTGTAGCCAACGAAAACGTCGAGAAAATTAACATATACCAAAGGAAATGCGTGATTAAGAGAATTATTCTAAGTTTCGGGACGAAACTTCTTTTAAGAGGGCACTGATGTAATAACCGAAAAATTTAAACTTTGTTAAATACCGGATCAAATCGGATTTCCGATCCACCAATCTTTATTCTTTTAAATAAAATAAACGTTAATAAATTCTATCATTTTATGTGACCTTGATTCACATAAAATGATAACTTATATATTTTAGTAAATCATTCCGTAAATAATCCCGTAATTTATTTCCGTACCTTTAACGGTTCCGGGGGATTAATTAACATTCAGCTTTTGTTTTAATTGATGAGTTGGCCCAAAGATCCCGGCCCAAAACCAATTTACAGTAGCCCATATCTTCATGTCTTGCTTGCCTTCAACCTTTCTTCACATCCAGCCCAGAATCTTTCCAGCCCATCCAATGTCTTAACGTGATGAGCTCTTCAGCCCACTCTGGACAGCGCTTCAACAGCCCCCTGTCAGCCCATCCCATATTATATGCTAATCTAAAACCTAATCAGCACCTTAATCGTAAATAAGCTAAACCTAATTCTTTCCCTAACCTTGCTGATACGCTCTCTCGTTAACCCTCCCTCTCAACCGCACAAGACTCACGCTTTCGGTAAACTAATACCCCACCTCCTTCTGCACGGTCGACGCCAGCATCAACGACCACCCAAAGTCCCGAGTCTACAACCGGCGGAAGGTCTTCTTCGGTACCGGAATCCTTCGGCTTCAATGACCAAAAGACAGCAACACTCCTCCCTCCTGTAGCGTGCCAAGTCAGCGACTCTGGAGAAGTCTTCAACGTAGAGGTTCGACAACAGGAACTAGGCAGTGCAACTCCTACCTCGATGGCCGGCGCAGCACCACTGCAGTAGTCGACGATCTCGCACCCAGGGACGATAGCGTTGACGACCTGCTGGACAGCACAGCGGAGAGCCAGCGAACCGTTTCCTTCGACCATCGGAAGACAGTAGTGGTGAGCTAGGGAGCCGGCTGTTTACATCGTCTCCAGCAAGGTTGATACCGTAACATCCTCTATCCGGAAGTGACCAGCCAAGACGTGTGGTGCACTGTGGTGAGTGCAGTCGAACCGGCATACGAGCCCGGTCCTGGACGAGTCTACTATGCCCCAATCACTGTAACCCGGACCCCTTCAGCCGCTGTTCGTAAGTCCTCTCCCGGCCTCCTATCGATGATTGTATTGGTACAGATTAATGGGCTGTTTAGTTTCAAAATTCTTTTATCCAGTTTAGTTGGTAGTGAGTATCGAACCCAGGACCACATGGAACCCCTTGCCGGAAATATTTTTTGTGCATCTAAACTGACTAGTTGAGGAATAAAGTTCGATACCTTAAAATGTCGATCCACCGTTCAAATTTTGATATATTGTAGGTAGAAGTGTGAAGTTTACAGTGTTAAATTTTGGGAGAGAGTTAACGGTCGGATTAGGATTTACAAGGTCCTGAAGTAGGACAATTGGGCTGATTTTGCAATAGAGGAAGAAAAATGACTAAGTATAATAATGATAGTTTGTACCCTAACTTTAGAATTTTTTTGTGTAGGAGTGTTGGGTGAGAAATTGTGAGAGACCTTACCTTATGTTTAGCATACATATTCTAGAGGATCTAGAGAGCGTTTCCGGAATTCTTATCTTTTAGTCTGAGACTTAGATCTTAACTCAAAACGGACCTTAATGACCGTTTCTTGACAATCTAGAATTTTGTATAACTCTTTTCTTTCTGTACTAATCTTTCCGTAAGCATTGGAGTTTGGATTTAAGCTCCAAAAGAGAGTTGGAAATAATTATAGGAAAGTCTAAGGATTTTTCGGGAGCAGGGGCAAATTAGTCTTTTAACTTAAGAGAACTTTTTTCGAAAATTCTCTTCATGGGATTGTATATCTTAGAAGTTTATAACTTCTAAGAGTATGGGATGTGATTCTGATCCACATGCCTTGTGTGACAGGCGTTTGAGTACCACGAGTACGGACCGAGTTGAGAGTGGATAGAGTGTGTTTTGACTCAGGTAAGTCCTTGCGACTTACTTAGCTGGTTTTTGGATATTAGTTGGGTGATGATGGTTGTGTGTGAAATGTGTGTTATAATAAGAATAATAACTTGTTAGGACGACCGTGGTTATTATGTGTTAAGGCCCAAGTGTATGTATAACGGGCCGTGACATCACTGCCCAGCTCTGCCAGGAGACTGGGAGGTTCTCTATACCCAGACCATCCAGGTACACGGTGAGATGCATCGGATCCACTCCTGATGGGTACACGGGGGTGGAGGCGAGGTTTGGGAATTCCTCGTGTCACAAAATAAGTATCATTAGAGTGAATGACTTAAACGAAGATAATAAATGGACTTGTTTGAAGGCATGATGGGTGTTTATATTTTTATGTGTGTGTGCTATTATCATTCCTCTAATTTTTAGATAACTAGCTAATGGTTTCTCTTGATGTGTTTTAGTTTTACCGCAGGTTAGACCAGCAGCTGAGTGATCCGGAAGTAGTGGGCAGCCGGGTCTCCGTACTCCTTAGGGTTGGGGTTGTTGGTTGTTGTGGTTTCTTTTGTTAAGATTGTTGTTGTTTTCCCTTTTAAATACTTTAGGCTGCTAGACCGTGTCGCATTCATTACCTTAAAATACTACTTTATGAATTTCGGTTTTTCCTTATTGGTGTCTTGGTGCAAGATCCTAGTAATATTGTTGTCAAACTGAGGTCGGGACCCATTGTGAGGTCCTAACCAGTAATGTCCCGAGTTCTGAGAATTCGGGGTATTACAACATGGTATCAGAGCTCTAGGTTGACAACAATGGCACTTGAAATCTTCTGAAAGACCGAATAAGTTTTAAGCAGAACCCGAAAAGGGGTCTGAGTTTTAAAAAGAGAATTTTGGTTTTTAAATGCATGCATAGTCTGGTTGGGAATAGAAAAGTACGGCTGACCACCACTACTACCGCGGATCTCAGTTTGCTTAGTATGGACTTTAGGTTCTACTGTAGTTGGACTTTTAGCTTGTTTATAAAGATATGTTATATAGATAGTTATATGCCGAAGATTAGTAGGAAGTGTAGTTATGTTATCTCCTTAACAAAGGTAACATAATGACTTTCTCACCCCTTGGACACATCTAAGTAGATGTTGAAGGGTTACAACGTGAGGATTATTATGCACATCTTCTGTGCATTAGGGTAGACGAATGGCGGACAACTCCTTCGAGTTTGGTGAGGAACGTCGAGACGGAAAGGTGAAGACTAAAAGACAACACCAACTACGATGACAAGAAGGGAATCCCAAGTCAACTCAACAGTATCAATGAAGAATATACATGAAAGTAGTTCTAGCAACGCGTTGGGTGACCGACAAATATATCAATTGGAAGGGACAACCCATAGGTTCTTTCAAGATGGTGTAAAACAACGTTACAACCAACAGGGATGCCTTTAGAAAAACAAAGATGCATGAAGGTCAAGGTGGAAGATAGTAGCAATCCAGACAAAAGACATCGAATCTAAGCTTACTGACGGACCAGAAGGTGAAAGTTTGAAAATAGAATTAGAGCGGAATATGATCACTTCTAACCAGCTACTTGACGCCACAATCAAGATGGGAAACCAAGATAATCATAAGCGTAGGCGTCAAGATGAGATACATTGTCCATCCAAATACGAAGAATGAAGGAGCCACAAAAGGGAAGCTTACAGGTTGCTAGAAAGTGGAAGGCATATTTCACCAACATGGAAGGGGAGTAACCTCCTAGAACACAAGAATTATAACAAGGATCGAGATACAACAAAGACCGGATTTCTACAAAGGCGGAAGTACAAGCAGCACCCAAGGGAGGAGGGTGCAAAAGATTTAAGCTAATAATACTAGGGGTTCATAACAGCGAACCGCTAGTGGACAATGACTCGGATACCAAGAATCATGGAGAAATGCCTACAAGTTACCGTAGAAGAATTTATAAGCCGTTGTTGGAAGATGAAAATACAACTAGACTCGTAAGAGTATAGTGCTCTTATAGGAGTGTAAATTGTAGGAGGAGCTAAAGAAGAATAAACAAAGAGACTGAAGGAGATATATTTCACCAAGTATATCAAGCCTCAAAAGAGATGGAAGAAAAGTAAGTCCATGATGTTGTAGAAGGTCAACTACATCCTACTTGGACAACTTAAAAGTTACATGTGCGGGTTAACTAGTGATGGTTAGTTAACCGATAAGAAGAATAACCACAAGTTATAAAAGAATTTTATCGACATCTAGTGAATTTCTTTCGGAGATCCACGACGAAAATGGTGAAGTTAAATCAATACAAGTACTAGTAGCCTGGATGGTAACGTTAGATGAGTCCTCTCTGATAACTCTAATAAAGAAATTTAAGAGCAGCTCTTGACGGTCGGTAATGACCCTTGATGATAGTAATGGTGAAAAAGGGAATTGTTGGGAGTAGTTACTTACTACTGACTACGAAAGATACATATCAGAGTTAGAATGAAGGGATCCTTGTAAGAAGAACTAGAAGACTAAGAGGAAGTAGATGATTGGAAACATGTCCTATGTCTTAGCATCCCACACCAGTAAGACTGATGGTGCTCCTTCGAGAAAAAGTAGGGTCAGACTGTCTAGATTGACAGGGAAAACCCTTGTGATTTAAGATGTGACACAGAATAATTGGAAATTCCGAGGCGGCACAAACATAAGGAGTATGATGTAAAGCCTTGGTGAAATATGTGGTCGAGTTGTGAGGTGATTGCAGATAGAATCTACCGGTCGACTAAAACAGACATGAGGAGTAAAAGTGAAAGACTAAAGGTTGTTATATGGATCCGGTATCACACCAATAAGATGGTTACCGAAAGGACTAAAGACTATTATTTAATGAGAAATGGAGGTACTCCATGGAAAATTCAGCTGGACTGATGACCTAACAGTTGATGAAAGGAATAAGACCAACCAACGCGGTTGTAAAGTGTGTACGAGAAAACTCAAAGGGATTTAACTATCTTACGGGGTGTAAATATCAAAGAGGGTAAAGAGACATGAGTATAAGGAAGACATAATAAATGCGATGCGAGAAATTTGATTGGTGGGAAAATCATATGCACCTAATGTGTTGTATACAAATGGTACCATTGGATGTTTAATAACAATCATACCAACGGACTGATGACAGTATGATGGATTTAGTGTAAACCAAGTGTATAACTTATCCAGTGAGAAGGAAAGTCATGTATCAAAATTGCGGGTTATGATAAATTTTAAATAATGTTTTGAGATGAGGATGTCATTATGAAATCTAGGCAAGAGTACAAAGCAACTGAAGTTCCAACACAGAATGGGTAGTAATGATCAACAGACAGTTAGAGACCGATGCAGAGAAGAAAAATGTATAAGACGAGTCACCTAGTAGAAGAGTTCACAAGACAAGCTTGTAAGGCCAAAAGAGATAAAATGTCGACCCGGGTTTGAGGATCTAAGGTTCATGAAATGGATACCTACAATGGAGTGTAGAAGCAAGATGTAGACTATACAAGTGTGAAGAGGTTTTGATCTCCTCAAAGATATAAGAATTGGAAAGAAATCGCAATGCCGGTACCAAAGAGTTGAAACCTGTAGCGGAAACAACGGTGTTGCATGAAGGCTATATTTCCGGTAACACCAGCGAAGGAATGTATATATGAGAACAGCCTTGGTGGACTCGAAAGTCCAAGGTGACCCCAATTATCACGGGACCTGAGTCATCAACACTGACGGCCCATGCAAGGAGACTGCCAGGGGAATGATAATTAAAGTCAGCCGAACTACAAAGACACTTACCAGCCATCGTTGAAGACTTGGAATGACTATTTATGTCAAGATGAATGACCCAGTTGGGCTCGAGAAGTAGAGTTAGCCTGAGGAAACAAAAGTGTGGAAGATAAAACAAATTAACGGAGCATGAGAGGATTAATCGGGCAGATGATGCTCACCAAGAATTTAACACCAGTATAGGCATGAGAAGAGTAAGTCCGGGGTATGGAGATAAGTCAAATATGGACTGACTGACGTCAGTTGAGGACGTGTAAGTGTTGGTTTTGACGAGTAGGTACCGTCAAGAAGAGACATTGATAATTGCGGATTTAAGAAGTAACCTTATCGATGCCTTGGAGGATTCCCAAGTAGGCAACGATAACTTTCTGGGATGATTTAAGGATATGGAGAGAATCGGATTAGAAGTTGCTTTTTGGTTGGTTAAGAACAGACTACGGTTGAGTAAGAGAATAAGGGTATGTTTGAAGAGGATCTTGCTAGTATTAGAAAGGAAGTATAGACGGGAGTAGACATTTTCAAAAAAAAAAAAAAAAAAAAAAAAAAGTATAGACGGGAGTTGGGTAAATCATGTTGACCCTCATAAGAGACGACATTGTAACTAATGGGTGTTACAACAGAAGCGTGGTAGGCCCATAACCCACAGATGAAGGAGATCGATGTTATGTTAACTATGATTTCAAGTTAAAGAATTAGAGATCTATAT
Organism: Fagopyrum homotropicum; assembly: GCA_033239125.1. Lineage (NCBI taxonomy): Eukaryota > Viridiplantae > Streptophyta > Magnoliopsida > Caryophyllales > Polygonaceae > Fagopyrum > Fagopyrum homotropicum. The sequence goes on along the minus strand of BSWB01000001.1, from coordinate 73,907,650 downwards.
GAAAAGGCCCACTTCGGGGTGTGATTGTTTTGAGTTATATAAATTTGAAAGCTTGACAAGAAGTAGGTGAAAAGCTATTAATTAAGGAACGATCCGATTAGGTCATATTGAGGAAACCGGGCCAAGCGGTTTATATTACAAAGAACATTAGGCACTAAGTAAAGTGCCGACAGAAGTTTAAGATCATTATTTCAGAATGGATAGTCGGGAACTTTCGCAAGGAAAGGGCAAGTGGGCCTAGGGGAAGGAAAAGTTTATGGTTTGGTAGAGTCATCAAAAGAGCTGGAAGTAAGTTTAGAAAACCAAACCGTTGAGAGAGTACCTACCGGATCCGAGACACGACATCCGCTATGAAGATCAGAAAATTTAGCCGGTTCATGCTTTTATAGAGTTCCAGTGGTCTAGACGAGGAATCGACGAGGCTACTTAGAAAAACGGAGGAGAGCATTGGAAATGGTTACCCAGAGTACCTTGCGGAATTAGCCGCTACTTCTGTATTGACGAGTTAGTACTCGGATGTTGTGTTATTTGACCATTCATGTTTTTGTATTGGATTGAGAGATTACGCTTTATGTGATGTGTGCTTGAGTATGATGTTTGAGTAGTTGCTTGTAGCCAACGAAAACGTCGAGAAAATTAACATATACCAAAGGAAATGCGTGATTAAGAGAATTATTCTAAGTTTCGGGACGAAACTTCTTTTAAGAGGGCACTGATGTAATAACCGAAAAATTTAAACTTTGTTAAATACCGGATCAAATCGGATTTCCGATCCACCAATCTTTATTCTTTTAAATAAAATAAACGTTAATAAATTCTATCATTTTATGTGACCTTGATTCACATAAAATGATAACTTATATATTTTAGTAAATCATTCCGTAAATAATCCCGTAATTTATTTCCGTACCTTTAACGGTTCCGGGGGATTAATTAACATTCAGCTTTTGTTTTAATTGATGAGTTGGCCCAAAGATCCCGACCCAAAACCAATTTACAGTAGCCCATATCTTCATGTCTTGCTTGCCTTCAACCTTTCTTCACATCCAGCCCAGAATCTTTCCAGCCCATCCAATGTCTTAACGTGATGAGCTCTTCAGCCCACTCTGGACAGCGCTTCAACAGCCCCCTGTCAGCCCATCCCATATTATATGCTAATCTAAAACCTAATCAGCACCTTAATCGTAAATAAGCTAAACCTAATTCTTTCCCTAACCTTGCTGATACGCTCTCTCGTTAACCCTCCCTCTCAACCGCACAAGACTCACGCTTTCGGTAAACTAATACCCCACCTCCTTCTGCACGGTCGACGCCAGCATCAACGACCACCCAAAGTCCCGAGTCTACAACCGGCGGAAGGTCTTCTTCGGTACCGGAATCCTTCGGCTTCAATGACCAAAAGACAGCAACACTCCTCCCTCCTGTAGCGTGCCAAGTCAGCGACTCTGGAGAAGTCTTCAACGTAGAGGTTCGACAACAGGAACTAGGCAGTGCAACTCCTACCTCGATGGCCGGCGCAGCACCACTGCAGTAGTCGACGATCTCGCACCCAGGGACGATAGCGTTGACGACCTGCTGGACAGCACAGCGGAGAGCCAGCGAACCGTTTCCTTCGACCATCGGAAGACAGTAGTGGTGAGCTAGGGAGCCGGCTGTTTACATCGTCTCCAGCAAGGTTGATACCGTAACATCCTCTATCCGGAAGTGACCAGCCAAGACGTGTGGTGCACTGTGGTGAGTGCAGTCGAACCGGCATACGAGCCCGGTCCTGGACGAGTCTACTATGCCCCAATCACTGTAACCCGGACCCCTTCAGCCGCTGTTCGTAAGTCCTCTCCCGGCCTCCTATCGATGATTGTATTGGTACAGATTAATGGGCTGTTTAGTTTCAAAATTCTTTTATCCAGTTTAGTTGGTAGTGAGTATCGAACCCAGGACCACATGGAACCCCTTGCCGGAAATATTTTTTGTGCATCTAAACTGACTAGTTGAGGAATAAAGTTCGATACCTTAAAATGTCGATCCACCGTTCAAATTTTGATATATTGTAGGTAGAAGTGTGAAGTTTACAGTGTTAAATTTTGGGAGAGAGTTAACGGTCGGATTAGGATTTACAAGGTCCTGAAGTAGGACAATTGGGCTGATTTTGCAATAGAGGAAGAAAAATGACTAAGTATAATAATGATAGTTTGTACCCTAACTTTAGAATTTTTTTGTGTAGGAGTGTTGGGTGAGAAATTGTGAGAGACCTTACCTTATGTTTAGCATACATATTCTAGAGGATCTAGAGAGCGTTTCCGGAATTCTTATCTTTTAGTCTGAGACTTAGATCTTAACTCAAAACGGACCTTAATGACCGTTTCTTGACAATCTAGAATTTTGTATAACTCTTTTCTTTCTGTACTAATCTTTCCGTAAGCATTGGAGTTTGGATTTAAGCTCCAAAAGAGAGTTGGAAATAATTATAGGAAAGTCTAAGGATTTTTCGGGATCAGGGGCAAATTAGTCTTTTAACTTAAGAGAACTTTTTTCGAAAATTCTCTTCATGGGATTGTATATCTTAGAAGTTTATAACTTCTAAGAGTATGGGATGTGATTCTGATCCACATGCCTTGTGTGACAGGCGTTTGAGTACCACGAGTACGGACCGAGTTGAGAGTGGATAGAGTGTGTTTTGACTCAGGTAAGTCCTTGCGACTTACTTAGCTGGTTTTTGGATATTAGTTGGGCGATGATGGTTGTGTGTGAAATGTGTGTTATAATAAGAATAATAACTTGTTAGGACGACCGTGGTTATTATGTGTTAAGGCCCAAGTGTATGTATAACGGGCCGTGACATCACTGCCCAGCTCTGCCAGGAGACTGGGAGGTTCTCTATACCCAGACTATCCAGGTACACGGTGAGATGCATCGGATCCACTCCTGATGGGTACACGGGGGCGGAGGCGAGGTTTGGGAATTCCTCGTGTCACAAAATAAGTATCATTAGAGTGAATGACTTAAACGAAGATAATAAATGGACTTGTTTGAAGGCATGATGGGTGTTTATATTTTTATGTGTGTGTGCTATTATCATTCCTCTAATTTTTAGATAACTAGCTAATGGTTTCTCTTGATGTGTTTTAGTTTTACCGCAGGTTAGACCAGCAGCTGAGTGATCCGGAAGTAGTGGGCAGCCGGGTCTCCGTACTCCTTAGGGTTGGGGTTGTTGGTTGTTGTGGTTTCTTTTGTTAAGATTGTTGTTGTTTTCCCTTTTAAATACTTTAGGCTGCTAGACCGTGTCGCATTCATTACCTTAAAATACTACTTTATGAATTTCGGTTTTTCCTTATTGGTGTCTTGTTGCAAGATCCTAGTAATATTGTTGTCAAACTGAGGTCGGGACCCATTGTGAGGTCCTAACCAGTAATGTCCCGAGTTCTGAGAATTCGGGGTATTACAACATGGTATCAGAGCTCTAGGTTGACAACAATGGCACTTGAAATCTTCTGAAAGACCGAATAAGTTTTAAGCAGAACCCGAAAAGGGGTCTGAGTTTTAAAAAGAGAATTTTGGTTTTTAAATGCATGCATAGTCTGGTTGGGAATAGAAAAGTACGGCTGACCACCACTACTACCGCGGATCTCAGTTTGCTTAGTATGGACTTTAGGTTCTACTGTAGTTGGACTTTTAGCTTGTTTATAAAGATATGTTATATAGATAGTTATATGCCGAAGATTAGTAGGAAGTGTAGTTATGTTATCTCCTTAACAAAGGTAACATAATGACTTTCTCACCCCTTGGACACATCTAAGTAGATGTTGAAGGGTTACAACGTGAGGATTATTATGCACATCTTCTGTGCATTAGGGTAGACGAATGGCGGACAACTCCTTCGAGTTTGGTGAGGAACGTCGAGACGGAAAGGTGAAGACTAAAAGACAACACCAACTACGATGACAAGAAGGGAATCCCAAGTCAACTCAACAGTATCAATGAAGAATATACATGAAAGTAGTTCTAGCAACGCGTTGGGTGACCGACAAATATATCAATTGGAAGGGACAACCCATAGGTTCTTTCAAGATGGTGTAAAACAACGTTACAACCAACAGGGATGCCTTTAGAAAAACAAAGATGCATGAAGGTCAAGGTGGAAGATAGTAGCAATCCAGACAAAAGACATCGAATCTAAGCTTACTGACGGACCAGAAGGTGAAAGTTTGAAAATAGAATTAGAGCGGAATATGATCACTTCTAACCAGCTACTTGACGCCACAATCAAGATGGGAAACCAAGATAATCATAAGCGTAGGCGTCAAGATGAGATACATTGTCCATCCAAATACGAAGAATGAAGGAGCCACAAAAGGGAAGCTTACAGGTTGCTAGAAAGTGGAAGGCATATTTCACCAACATGGAAGGGGAGTAACCTCCTAGAACACAAGAATTATAACAAGGATCGAGATACAACAAAGACCGGATTTCTACAAAGGCGGAAGTACAAGCAGCACCCAAGGGAGGAGGGTGCAAAAGATTTAAGCTAATAATACTAGGGGTTCATAACAGCGAACCGCTAGTGGACAATGACTCGGATACCAAGAATCATGGAGAAATGCCTACAAGTTACCGTAGAAGAATTTATAAGCCGTTGTTGGAAGATGAAAATACAACTAGACTCGTAAGAGTATAGTGCTCTTATAGGAGTGTAAATTGTAGGAGGAGCTAAAGAAGAATAAACAAAGAGACTGAAGGAGATATATTTCACCAAGTATATCAAGCCTCAAAAGAGATGGAAGAAAAGTAAGTCCATGATGTTGTAGAAGGTCAACTACATCCTACTTGGACAACTTAAAAGTTACATGTGCGGGTTAACTAGTGATGGTTAGTTAACCGATAAGAAGAATAACCACAAGTTATAAAAGAATTTTATCGACATCTAGTGAATTTCTTTCGGAGATCCACGACGAAAATGGTGAAGTTAAATCAATACAAGTACTAGTAGCCTGGATGGTAACGTTAGATGAGTCCTCTCTGATAACTCTAATAAAGAAATTTAAGAGCAGCTCTTGACGGTCGGTAATGACCCTTGATGATAGTAATGGTGAAAAAGGGAATTGTTGGGAGTAGTTACTTACTACTGACTACGAAAGATACATATCAGAGTTAGAATGAAGGGATCCTTGTAAGAAGAACTAGAAGACTAAGAGGAAGTAGATGATTGGAAACATGTCCTATGTCTTAGCATCCCACACCAGTAAGACTGATGGTGCTCCTTCGAGAAAAAGTAGGGTCAGACTGTCTAGATTGACAGGGAAAACCCTTGTGATTTAAGATGTGACACAGAATAATTGGAAATTCCGAGGCGGCACAAACATAAGGAGTATGATGTAAAGCCTTGGTGAAATATGTGGTCGAGTTGTGAGGTGATTGCAGATAGAATCTACCGGTCGACTAAAACAGACATGAGGAGTAAAAGTGAAAGACTAAAGGTTGTTATATGGATCCGGTATCACACCAATAAGATGGTTACCGAAAGGACTAAAGACTATTATTTAATGAGAAATGGAGGTACTCCATGGAAAATTCAGCTGGACTGATGACCTAACAGTTGATGAAAGGAATAAGACCAACCAACGCGGTTGTAAAGTGTGTACGAGAAAACTCAAAGGGATTTAACTATCTTACGGGGTGTAAATATCAAAGAGGGTAAAGAGACATGAGTATAAGGAAGACATAATAAATGCGATGCGAGAAATTTGATTGGTGGGAAAATCATATGCACCTAATGTGTTGTATACAAATGGTACCATTGGATGTTTAATAACAATCATACCAACGGACTGATGACAGTATGATGGATTTAGTGTAAACCAAGTGTATAACTTATCCAGTGAGAAGGAAAGTCATGTATCAAAATTGCGGGTTATGATAAATTTTAAATAATGTTTTGAGATGAGGATGTCATTATGAAATCTAGGCAAGAGTACAAAGCAACTGAAGTTCCAACACAGAATGGGTAGTAATGATCAACAGACAGTTAGAGACCGATGCAGAGAAGAAAAATGTATAAGACGAGTCACCTAGTAGAAGAGTTCACAAGACAAGCTTGTAAGGCCAAAAGAGATAAAATGTCGACCCGGGTTTGAGGATCTAAGGTTCATGAAATGGATACCTACAATGGAGTGTAGAAGCAAGATGTAGACTATACAAGTGTGAAGAGGTTTTGATCTCCTCAAAGATATAAGAATTGGAAAGAAATCGCAATGCCGGTACCAAAGAGTTGAAACCTGTAGCGGAAACAACGGTGTTGCATGAAGGCTATATTTCCGGTAACACCAGCGAAGGAATGTATATATGAGAACGGCCTTGGTGGACTCGAAAGTCCAAGGTGACCCCAATTATCACGGGACCTGAGTCATCAACACTGACGGCCCATGCAAGGAGACTGCCAGGGGAATGATAATTAAAGTCAGCCGAACTACAAAGACACTTACCAGCCATCGTTGAAGACTTGGAATGACTATTTATGTCAAGATGAATGACCCAGTTGGGCTCGAGAAGTAGAGTTAGCCTGAGGAAACAAAAGTGTGGAAGATAAAACAAATTAACGGAGCATGAGAGGATTAATCGGGCAGATGATGCTCACCAAGAATTTAACGCCAGTATAGGCATGAGAAGAGTAAGTCCGGGGTATGGAGATAAGTCAAATATGGACTGACTGACGTCAGCTGAGGACGTGTAAGTGTTGGTTTTGACGAGTAGGTACCGTCAAGAAGAGACATTGATAATTGCGGATTTAAGAAGTAACCTTATCGATGCCTTGGAGGATTCCCAAGTAGGCAACGATAACTTTCTGGGATGATTTAAGGATATGGAGAGAATCGGATTAGAAGTTGCTTTTTGGTTGGTTAAGAACAGACTACGGTTGAGTAAGAGAATAAGGGTATGTTTGAAGAGGATCTTGCTAGTATTAAAAAGGAAGTATAGACGGGAGTAGACATTTTCAAAAAAAAAAAAAAAAAAAAAAAAAAAAGTATAGACGGGAGTTGGGTAAATCATGTTGACCCTCATAAGAGACGACATTGTAACTAATGGGTGTTACAACAGAAGCGTGGTAGGCCCATAACCCACAGATGAAGGAGATCGATGTTATGTTAACTATGATTTCAAGTTAAAGAATTAGAGATCTATATGAAAAGGCCCACTTCGGGGTGTGATTGTTTTGAGTTATATAAATTTGAAAGCTTGACAAGAAGTAGGTGAAAAGCTGTTAATTAAGGAACGATCCGATTAGGTCATATTGAGGAAACCGGGCCAAGCGGTTTATATTACAAAGAACATTAGGCACTAAGTAAAGTGCCGACAGAAGTTTAAGATCATTATTTCAGAATGGATAGTCGGGAACTTTCGCAAGGAAAAAGCAAGTGGGCCTAGGGGAAGGAAAAGTTTATGGTTTGGTAGAGTCATCAAAAGAGCTGGAAGTAAGTTTAGAAAACCAAACCGTTGAGAGAGTACCTACCGGATCCGAGACACGGCATCCGCTATGAAGATCAGAAAATTTAGCCGGTTCATGCTTTTATAGAGTTCCAGTGGTCTAGACGAGGAATCGACGAGGCTACTTAGAAAAACGGAGGAGAGCATTGGAAATGGTTACCCAGAGTACCTTGCGGAATTAGCCGCTACTTCTGTATTGACGAGTTAGTACTCGGATGTTGTGTTATTTGACCATTCATGTTTTTGTATTGGATTGAGTGATTACGCTTTATGTGATGTGTGCTTGAGTATGATGTTTGAGTAGTTGCTTGTAGCCAACGAAAACGTCGAGAAAATTAACATATACCAAAGGAAATGCGTGATTAAGAGAATTATTCTAAGTTTTGGGACGAAACTTCTTTTAAGAGGGCACTGATGTAATAACCGAAAAATTTAAACTTTGTTAAATACCGGATCAAATCGGATTTCCGATCCACCAATCTTTATTCTTTTAAATAAAAATAAACGTTAATAAATTCTATCATTTTATGTGACCTTGATTCACATAAAATGATAACTTATATATTTTAGTAAATCATTCCGTAAATAATCCCGTAATTTATTTCCGTACCTTTAACGGTTCCTGGGGATTAATTAACATTCAGCTTTTGTTTTAATTGATGAGTTGGCCCAAAGGACCCGGCCCAAAACCAATTTACAGCAGCCCATATCTTCATGTCTTGCTTGCCTTCAACCTTTCTTCACATCCAGCCCATCCAATGTCTTAACGTGATGAGCTCTTCAGCCCACTCTGGACAGCGCTTCAACAGCCCCCTGTCAGCCCAGCCCATATTATATGCTAATCTAAAACCTAATCAGCACCTTAATCGTAAATAAGCTAAACCTAATTCTTTCCCTAACCTTGCTGATACGCTCTCTCGTTAACCCTCCCTCTCAACCGCACAAGACTCACGCTTTCGGTAAACTAATACCCCACCTCCTTCTGCACGGTCGACGCTAGCATCAACGACCACCCAAAGTCCCGAGTCTACAACCGGCGGAAGGTCTTCTTCGGTACCGGAATCCTTCGGCTTCAATGACCAAAAGACAGCAACACTCCTCCCTCCTGTAGCGTGCCAAGTCAGCGACTCTGGAGAAGTCTTCAGCGTAGAGGTTCGACCACAGGAACTAGGCAGTGCAACTCCTACCTCGATGGCCGGCGCAGCACCACTGCAGTAGTCGACGATCTCGCACCCAGGGATGATAGCGTTGACGACCTGCTGGACAGCACAGCTGAGAGCCAGCGAACCGTTTCCTTCGACCATCGGAAGACAGTAGTGGTGAGCGAGGGAGCCGGCTGTTTACATCGTCTGCAGCAAGGTTGATACCGTAACATCCTCTATCCGGAAGTGACCAGCCAAGACGTGTGGTGCACTGTGGTGAGTGCAGTCGAACCGGCATACGAGCCCGGTCCAGGACGAGTCTACTATGCCCCAATCACTGTAACCCGGACCCCTTCAGCCGCTGTTGGTAAGTCCTCTCCCGGCCTCCTATCGATGACTGTATTGGTACAAATTAATGGGCTGTTTAGTTTCAAAATTCTTGTATCCAGTTTAGTTGGTGGTGAGTATCGAACCCAGGACCACATGGAACCCCTTGCCGGAAATATTTTTTGTGCATCTAAACTCACTAGTTGAGGAATAAAGTTCGATACCTTAAAATGTCGATCCACCGTTCAAATTTTGATATATTGTAGGTAGAAGTGTGAAGTTTACAGTGTTAAATTTTGGGAGAGAGTTAACGGTCGGATTAGGTTTTACAAGGTCCTGAAGTAGGACAATTGGGCTGATTTTGCAATAGAGGAAGAAAAATGACTAAGTATAATAATGATAGTTTGTACCCCAACTTTAGAATTTTTTTGTGTAGGAGTGTTGGGTGAGAAATTGTGAGAGACCTTACCTTATGTTTAGCATACATATTCTAGAGGATCTAGAGAGCGTTTCCGGAATTCTTATCTTTTAGTCTGAGACTTAGATCTTAACTCAAAACGGACCTTAATGATCGTTTCTTGACAATCTAGAATTTTGTATAACTCTTTTCTTTCTGTACTAATCTTTCCGTAAGCATTGGAGTTTGGATTTAAGCTCCAAAAGAGAGTTGGAAATAATTATAGGAAAGTCTAAGGATTTTTCGGGATGAGGGGCAAATTAGTCTTTTAACTTAAGAGAACTTTTTTCGAAAATTCTCTTCATGGGATTGTATATCTTAGAAGTTTATAACTTCTAAGAGTATGAGATGTGATTCTGATCCACATGCCTTGTGTGACAGGCGTTTGAGTACCACGAGTACGGACCGAGTTGAGAGTGGATAGAGTGTGTTTTGACTCAGGTAAGTCCTTGCGACTTACTTAGCTGGTTTCTGGATATTAGTTGGGTGATGATGGTTATGTGTGAAATGTGTGTTATAATAAGAATAATAACTTGTTAGGACGACCGTGGTTATTATGTGTTAAGGCCCAAGTGTATATATAACGGGCCGTGACATCACTGCCCAGCTCTGCCAGGAGATTGGGAGGTTCTCTATACCCAGACCATCCAGGTACACGGTGAGATGCATCGGATCCACTCCTGATGGGTACACGGGGGTGGAGGCGAGGTTTGGGAATTCCTCGTGTCACAAAATAAGTATCATTAGAGTGAATGACTTAAACGAAGATAATAAATGGACTTGTTTGAAGGCATGATGGCTGTTTATATTTTTATGTGTGTGTGCTATTATCATTCCTCTAATTTTTAGATAACTAGCTAATGGTTTCTCTTGTTGTGTTTTAGTTTTACCGCAGGTTAGACCAACAGCTGAGTGATCCGGAAGTAGTGGGCAGCCAGGTCTCCGTACTCCTTAGGGTTGGGGTTGTTGGTTGTTGTGGTTTCTTTTGTTAAGACTGTTGTTGTTTTCCCTTTTAAATACTTTAGGGTGCTAGACCGTGTCGTATTCATTACCTTAAAATACTACTTTATGAATTTCGGTTTTTCCTTATTGGTGTCTTGTTGCAAGATCCTAGTAATATTGTTGTCAAACTGAGGTCGGGACCCATTGTGAGGTCCTAACCAGTAATGTCCCGAGTTCTGAGAATTCGGGGTGTTACACATCTGACCTTCTACCAGCACGGGATAGTCGCCGAGAACCTCCTAGCTCTCGCGGGAGCCAGGCAAGTTGTCACCGCCCGTTATCATACACTTGGGCCAAAATAATATAAAGGTCGGTAATCCTATTTCCGGTTTAGTTGTTATAAACAATAAACAATAAACACCCACCACCAAACAGACATCAACGCTAATACAAGGACTACGAGCTAAGTAAGTCCGGAGACTTACCTTATTGCTACACTCAACTCACAACACTCTCGCTTCCCTTGGGAAGGAGTCCACAACCTGCTCACAAGAAGATAACTATATCAACAACTCACTCACAATAGAAGTCTTAGACTTCTATACAAATGATCTACGCAAGACCATTTGACTCTCAATTCTAGGACCGCATCCTAGAATCCCCCATGCTCACACCACACTCAACAGAAGCTAAAAGTCCTATGACTTCTAAACCCACGGATCTCGCAAGATCATAACTCACAACACCACTAGGATAATATGCCTAGTCCAAACCACTCAACGGGAACAACATCATGCTAGGATAAGCATATCCTATCCCATAATCTCAACAGCCATATAACAAGAACTTCAAGCCTTAAATACTCACAAGATCAAACCATATACTCAAATCCCTATCACAACCTCACAAGATAACCAAACACTTCAATTCTTAGCATAATCATAAATCCTCAAAACTCACCTAAGGTTCAAGGCCACTACTTGACATTCACTCTAAGTTATGCTAGATTATCCAACCTAGCATGATACTAATACAAAACATAACTAAATCGAGGGGAAAGAATACTCACAAGACGTCAAAAGACGAAAGTTGTTCAACGGATGTCGACTTGGACTCGTTAGGCCTTTATCGGGACGCTTTCGAACCTAGCACCAAACTAAATAAATTTAGCTTATACGCTAAATTTGATCGGAATATTTAGTATACATAAAACTAAGGAAAGCTCGATTTTAAAAGCTACGTTAAAAATCCGTAGTAACCCTTCCGGGGCAAAATATAAAATTCTAGAAACTTGGTCATAAAACCGGAATTAAAACTTGAACCATAAACCAAATTTAAAATCCGTAATTATATTTTTCGGGCAATCTAAACAACATCATAAATGTGGGTCATAATCTGCAATTAATATTTCTGGGCCAAATCTGTAACTAACTCATGCAAGGGCATATCACTAAATTTCAAAAGAGTGGGTCAAATCTGAAATTACAAAAATTGGGTTCCAAAATGCAATTACACTAGAGTTTAGGGGGGGCCGATTTAATTAGGGCAAAAGAGCCCTCTTTCACGCTGTACCAGTGCAACATTGGGGAAAAAGGGGGAAAGTAGTTGCGGCGGCGTTGCTTCCCGGTGGCTTCGACGGCTCTCCTGGTGGTCCGGGTGTTCGACGAGAAGGCGGGGCAGGGCATGAGATTCCCGGCGATGGTTCAGGCCTAGGTGGAGCGCAGGCGATGAGAGGAAAACGAGAGAGCGAGAGCAGTGGGATGTTTGGCGCTCCAGGCTTTGATCTTCAGCGAGGGCGAGGACGATGGTTTGGCGGTGACACTTCCGGCGGCACTTGGTGGGTACAAAGACTTCGCCTGTCGGCGGTGGAGCGTAGAAAGGCGGACAGAGGGTGTCGGCGTGAAGTCGCTGAACCTCAATCTTTCATGTACCTCTTGTACATCTGATATCGACAACAAACTTCAAAACTTCGGTCTTCTCTTACGCATGTTGGTCACCTTAAGCATCTCTCGGTATCCCATAAACAAATTCACAACCGTATCCGTATGCCCCATGGAAAACGCTAGAACAAATTTCCCATCCAAAACCATTGACATATCCAAATCATTACTTCTCAAGTGCTAACGTGATAAGCTTTAAGCTTGTGGCGTTACTATAATCCAGGTTCCCCGTTTCATGCCATCACTAATCTAGCTTCTCCGTGTGAGTCAGGAAAACTTTGACTCCACTTTTGCTCGCAAAACATAACTTTTATTACGCACCACAAACAATGAAATCTCACCTTCCTCTTGATCTACTAGTTCCCTTTACCATGATCAAACCTTAAAACTGCTAATCCGGGTCTCCCATATGCCGTTCTCATGACCTAAGAAGGTCGCAAAGGGTCATATCCATCCTCCTCTAGGATGTCTGTAACAGCTACTTGCTTGAACTCATTCAACATTATTTGATTTAAGACAAATGCACTTTTGTTGACGTACTTCCTTACCATTGACATTGATCCACCGCGAATACTTTAAGCTCTTGTTGTCGATCCTCTGTATGCCCATAATTTTGTTTACTCATCCCCTCTACACTCACCAATAAACAACCCGCACCCGTGCATTCTCAGATGTCACTGATTAACTTGTATTTGACCTTCTCCGAAGTTAATGACTTACCATTCTTCTACACTTTCCACGTTGCCACTCTTATGAAGGCTACCCTCCTCGGGGTACTCTTACTTAAAGTTCATTAGCTCTTTCCATGTCCCATGCTTTCTTTCTCTTATATAAGGTAATTATATCTTCTTGGCCTTGTTGGTTTGTACAACTCCCTTCATAGGCTTAATCATTCTTCCTTGATGTCCTTCCAGTGCACCTTCCCAAATATTATAGCCTTAGATAGCATACGTTCACATTTCACTTGGTTAGTGTCTTAAGTCTTTCGATTAAAGCTCCTTGTTTTGTCTTTCATCTTCTTGAGATCATCATTTATACACAATTCCTCCTCTTTGGCGTTTCTTATCCTTATCGTCATAACGGAAACCGTTCAACTCCACGTGAATCCCCACCATGCCCTTCTCCTCATAACTCTCATAATGTTGACACTTCACTTATTTGTACCTCGTAAGCTTAACTTACGGTATCTTAAATCCTTCACAAATGGTTCGATCACTCTTCCCTTCTCGTCTCCGGTGCTTAGGAGCGCCTAGAGAAACTTCACATCTTAATGAAATATCACCTTTAAACTTGCTAGAAAGTACCCATCTTCTCCTCGATTCGCATCTTTAGTTGTTCATGCTTCTTCTTGAAGACTTAATTTCGTTATATCTACTGGTCTCGTCGTCGTACAATCACAGTTTTTTTTTTTTTTTTTTTTTTAACCACTTATATATCTTAGTGTTGCTCCCCTTTACTTGTATTGCTCCATCTCGACCACTCTTTATTCGTCTCGAGTTCTTCTTTCTACTTGTTCGTCCTTCGTTTATGTCATCTCTAATCCTCCTCTTCGACACCCTTATAAAAGAATCCGAGAACATCGTGGTGTTCGTTAACATGAAATGCTCAGCTCGATATTTGAGTGTACTCCATGTATGAATGCTATCCCAAGCCAACCACATCGTCTTTAAAGTTGATGATACTATACTTATCATCTTTTCTATTAGGTCCCGTACTATCTACTACTATAAGAATCCGCATAAACGACTATATATGTCCTACGTCCATATCATTACTAATATGCCAATTCCAAAAAAATACATTACAACAATACAAGGTTCAAAAGCTAATAAGATCCTATCATACTCCAAATATAAGAATATATCAATATAAGGTCATGCCACTACTATACATAACAAGTCCATCATACATAGGTACAATCCACAATGATACCTATCAAGTCCATCATGCATAACTACAATCCACATGTAATATACATATCTATAAATATACATATATATATCAAGTCCAAAAAACTAGGCTGCCGAGATCCTCAGAAGGAGTAGTGGTCCTTACATTCTACCCCGACTCATGCATGCGATTTTGAAACGAAAAGTCAGAACCCGTGTGGGTTCTGTTTATTCCTCATTCGGCCTTTAGAAGATTGCGAGTGCCATTGTTGTCAACCTAAGGCTCTGATACCACTTTTGTAACACCCCAAATCCGCGGGACTCGGGGCGCTACGGGTTGGGACCTCACAATGGGTCCCGACCCTTAGCCTGACAACAATTTCACCGGATCTTACAACAAGACACAAATAAAGGCAAAACCGAAATACATTTTTATGCAAATGACATGATCCCCAGAAACAACTAAAACACAACTTCAGCCGAGTTCTCAACTCCAAAGACTCGAACATAAAAAACATAACAATATACAAGAAATAATACCCAAATACAACTCCAACAAAACCCCTCCTAAAATGTACGGAACCCCGGTTGTCCACTCTTCCGGATCTCTCGACAGCATTCATAACCTGCAAGACAATCTACAACAATCGGCATAAATCCGTTAGCTAATATTCGAGGCATTAGAATCAAGGTGAAAGGCACAAACACAAGTCAATCATCATAAACACTCAAAACACTCCAAAGTACACAAGTCCGGTTTATTATCTTATTATTATTAAGTCATATCCCGTTCTAATTCAACTTAGGTTGTGACACGAGAGTCACCGAAACTCGCCTCGGTCCCTACTTACCGGCATGGAATGGTACTGATGCATCTGCCGTCTACCAGCACGGGATAGTCGCCGAGAACCTCCTAGCTCTCGCGGGAGCCAGGCAAGTTGTCACCGCCCGTTATCATACACTTGGGCCAAAATAATATAAAGGTCGGTAATCCTATTTCCGGTTTAGTTGTTATAAACAATAAACAATAAACACACACCACCAAACACACATCAACGCTAATACAAGGAATACGAGCTAAGTAAGTCCGGAGACATACCTTATCGCTAGACTCAACTCACAACACTCTCGCTTCCCTTGGGAAGGAGTCCACAACCTACTCACAAGAAGATAACTATATCAACAACTCACTCACAATAGAAGTCTTAGACTTCTATACAAATGATCTACGCAAGACCATTTGACTCTCAATTCTAGGACCGCATCCTAGAATCCCCCATGCTCACACAACACTCAACAGAAGCTAAAAGTCCTATGACTTCTAAACCCACGGATCTCGCAAGATCAGAATTCACAACACCACTAGGATAATATGCCTAGTCCAAACCACTCAACGGGAACTACATAATGCTAGGATAAGCATATCCTATCTCATAATCTCAACAGCCATATAACCAGAACTTCAAGCCTCAAATACTCACAAGATCAAACCATATACTCAACTCCTTATCACAACATCACAAGATAACCAAACACTTCAAGTCTTAGCATAATCATAAATCCTCAAAACTCACCTAAGGTTCAAGGCCACTACTTGACATTAATTCTAAGTTATGCTAGATTATCCAACCTAGCATGATACTAATACTAAACATAACTAAATCGAGGGGAAAGAATACTCACACGACGTCAAAAGACGAAAGTTGTTCAACGGATGTCGACTTGGACTCGTTAAGCCTTTATTGGGACGCTTCCGAACCTAGCACCAAACTAAACAAATTTAGCTTATACGCTAAATTTGATCGGAATATTTAGTATACATAAAACTAAGGAAAGCTCGATTTTAAAAGCCCATGTTAAAAATCCGTAGTAACCCTTCCGGGGCAAAATATAAAATTCTAGAAACTTGGTCATAAAACCGGAATTAAAACTTGAACCATAAACCAAATTTAAAATCCGTAATTATATTTTTCGGGCAATCTAAACAACATCATAAATGTGGGTCATAATCTGCAATTAATATTTCTAGGCCAAATCTGTAATTAACTCATGCAGGGGCATATCACTAAATTTCTGAAGAGTGGGTCAAATCTGAAATTACAAAAATTGGGTTCCAAAATGCAATTACACTAGAGTTTAGGGGGGGGCGATTTAATTAGGGCAAAAGAGCCCTCTTTCACGCTGTACTAGTGCAACACTAGGGAAGAAGGGGGAAAGTAGTTGCGGCGGTGTTGCTTCCCGGTGGCTTCGACGGCTCTCCTGGTGGTCCGGGTGTTCGACGAGAAGGCGGGGCAGGGCATGAGATTCCCGGCGATGGTCCAGGCCTAGGTGGAGCGCAAGCGATGAGAGGAAAACGAGAGAGCGAGAGCAGTAGGATGTTTGGCGCTCCAGGCTTTGATCTTCAGCGAAGGCGAGGACGATGGTTTGGCGGTGACACTTCCGGCGGCACTTGGTGGGTAGAAAGACTTCGCCTGTCGGCGGTGGAGCGTAGAAAGGCGGACAGAGGGTGTCGGCGTGAAGTCGCTGAAGAGATCCCAATTAAGGCGCCGGAGGCAGAGGGGAAAAAATGGAGTTTGTAGAGATTGAAGAGGGAGAGCTTGGAGTGAGAGCAGAAGGTGAGAGGAGAGGTGTGAGGAAAGGAGTGAGAGGCTGCTGGCTGCGTGCGAGAGTAGGAGACAGAGGGACGGGCTCGGGGTTGCAGTGCATTGAAGAGGGTAGGTCAGCAGCAATGCATTGAAGAGGATAGGTCAACAGTGTAGGCAGGACATACACTCTTCCACACGCCAAGAAGAAAGAGGGGAAAAGGTAGAAAGTAAATAGAATAAAATAAATAAATGGGGACAAATGGGAATGAAGTAAACCCGAACAAAATATTCAGAACGGGATTTTCGAATCGGAAAATTTCCCGACTTTCCGAGAGTAAAGACACGGAAAAAGAAATCTATGTGGATCGAATATATAAGTAAACTCGCGAAATATAATTTGAAATAGAAAAACCATTCTCGCAATTTATTTTTACGAGATTATATAATACTTGAAATACGGGTAATAAAATATATCGATATATATACTAGTAGAATTTAATTTACGACGCAAAGTACTCGGAAAAAAAATTTATTCCATTTAAGTATCGATAAAAATCCAGAAAAATAATAATAATAATAAATCGCAAACGCGCCAAAATTGGAGCGTTACATCAGATCTCCCTGAAAACAAGTTTCGTCCCGAAACTTGCTATACGCCGAACTTCTCGGTCCCTAAGGCCGAGGTACATACTCTCAAACTAAGAAGGCTTAAACCTTCCGGTCCATACACACATTCCACTCAAACTACCACCCCAAGATATATCAAATCATATAGCACATTCCCACACGGGGCAGAAACTACATACAACATCACACACACATAACTCAACCAAGGGAGGAACTAGGTCTAACCCAACGATCCTATCGATGCTACTAACTCAGCGTAACTTCAACTAAAGATATTACCCTCCGACTTTCTATTATTCTTATTGGTTCTACGACGCCACTAACTCATCAAGACCGGCAAAAATTCTCGAGCCATACCTATACTTTTTAGATTGATAAACATGAAACCCAACTCGCGCTAACATCTCACAAATGTCCGATATATCAGAACTCAACTTCCTTCTCGTGTCTCTCTCAATGCAGCATATCCATTATTTTCCCTTTGATTTCTCTACCAAAGAAGATCGAACTTCCAATTTACATTGTTGGCTTTGGTTCTTGTCAAACCAAACTTGACAATATGTTTCCTCAATTCTTGTTGTAATTCAAAGTAACGAAGGAAATACTTTAATCCATACTACTTCTACTAACAAGACTTGTATGTTATTACTTTTACACCGCTCCTCAATACTCGATCAAGACCTAGTCTTGAAGAATCACTTGTACACTACAAACCCATAATACCTCCAGGTAAATCAAAGCAGTCGCACCAATGAATCCCCTCTTAACACTCAACAACTCTATTTTCAATCTCATTCAATACTTCATCGTCATCCGTAATAGGTTACCATAAATGACGTTATACAACCTCTCTCTTCACAAATTTGGTAAAGCTCAGCACATCTAAGAAACTTGTAACCTCTCTCACATCTTTCGGGGTTTGTCATCCCGTGACAACTTGTCAAACATTATCTCTCTTTTTCAAGAGTAGACCCAAAATATCTCATCCGAGCATCAGTATGCCCATATGAAATCACTATAACTCATAGTGCCCGTGGTTTGTCCGGAATGCCGTATTTGCAATATCTCAGTCTCGAATCCTCAATATGTGACAAATTGACCATAAATCATTCTTAGAAGAGACTACCAACTCTTGCAACCGATCGAGTAGATCATCCATTCGTTTTAAGGAATACTTGTCTTTTACCATTATCTTGTTTGACTCACGGTAATCGATGTTCAAATGGAGAGAATTGTTTGTCTTTTTCACAACAATTTTGATGTTCTCATAATAACTTCAAATCAAGAGTTCAATATAATGTTTGGTGTTCTCTATGGCATTTCACTAATTCTAATGAAATCTTATCACTACGTTCTTGCAGGCACTCCTTTACTTGCTTCCACAACTCATGTCTCTGCACAAGTGTTATTCCATACGGCGCCTTAGACATCGGAATTAAATCAAGCTCGACCTTAGTGGAAAATTCCACATTCTCACGTATTGGAATCCGTTCTATCTCGGGTTCCATCTTTTCTCTACCCATTTGATATCGTAATGACCGACACAACTTGTTCCTAACGCTTGACAATTGGTCCACCCTGACCTTGTTGGGACGACTTCCTTCAATACGTGTAATGTTCCATCCGTAGCTACCATGTCGACCGTCTTTCTTTTACAAATCCTTCACTTCCAAGACTCGTGAAACTTGCTCGAATCTTCCGATTCTTGAAGCCTTGGTTAAGCAATAGTTCAGCTTAATCCTTCCTTTCACTTCAAAGGAAGACGATAATACCATCTCTTGACTTTGCACATATGTCCAGTCACAAAGGTCCTCATTAGCGGACTCAGTCATGCCTTAAGACAAACCGATACAATCTTCTTCGCTTCTCTGGCATCCCCACATATGGGAGG
The DNA here is from genome assembly GCA_033239125.1 of Fagopyrum homotropicum. Taxonomy (NCBI): domain Eukaryota; kingdom Viridiplantae; phylum Streptophyta; class Magnoliopsida; order Caryophyllales; family Polygonaceae; genus Fagopyrum; species Fagopyrum homotropicum. The sequence goes on along the minus strand of BSWB01000001.1, from coordinate 73,888,374 downwards.
AGCTCTTCGTATTCTACACAGGCTTTCACCATGGACATGTTTTCCTTAAGTAGGCGTAGAAATTAATACTTCATTTTCTTATATAACGTCAAACCGACAATAGAGGCTCTAACCTCAATCTTTCATGTACCTCTTGTACATCTCATATCGACAACAAACTTCAAAACTTCGGTCTTCTCTTACTCATGTTGGTCACCTTAAGCATCTCTCGGTATCCCATAAACAAATTCACAACCGTACCCGTATGCCCCATGGAAAACGCTAGAACAAATTTCCCATCCAAAACCACTAACATATCCAAATCATTACTTCTCAAGTGCTAACGTGATAAGCTTTAAGCTTGCGGCGTTACTATAATCCAGGTTCCCTGTTTCATGCCATCACTAATCTAGCTTCTCCGTGTGAGTCAGGAAAACGTTGACTCCACTTTTGCTCGCAAAACATAACCTTTATTACGCACCACAAACAATGAAACCTCACCTTCCTCTTGATCTACTAGTTCCCTTTACCATGATCAAACCTTAAAACTGCTAATCCGGGTCACCCATATGCCGTTCTCATGACCTAAGAAGGTCGCAAAGGGTCATATCCATCCTCCTCTAGGACGTCTGTAACAGCTACTTGCTTGAACTCATTCAACATTATTTGATTTAAGACAAATGCACTTTTGTTGACGTACTTCCTTACCATTGACATTGATCCACCGCGAATACTTTAAGCTCTTGTTGTCGATCCTTTGTATGCCCATAATCTTGTTTACTCATCCCCTCTACACTCACCAATAGACAACCCGCACCCGTGCATTCTCAGATGTCACTGATTAACTTGTATTTGACCTTCTCCGAAGTTAATGACTTACCATTCTTCTACACTTTCAACGTTACCACTCTTATGAAGGCTACCCTCCTCGGGGTACTCTTACTTAAACTCCATTAGCTCTTTCCATGTCCCATGCTTTCTTTCTCTTATATTAGGTAATTATATCTTCTTGGCCTTGTTGGTTTGTACAACTCCCTTCATAGGCTTAATCATTCTTCCTTGATGTCCTTCCAGTGCACCTTCCTAAATATTATAGCCTTAGATAGTGTACGTTCTCATTTCACTTGGTTAGTGTCTTAAGTCTTTCAATCAAAGCTCCTTGTTTCGTCTTTCATCTTCTTCAGATCATCATTTATACGCAATTCCTCCTCTTTGGCGTTTCTTATCCTTATCGTCATAACGGAAACCGGTCAACTCCACGTGAATCCCCACCATGCCCTTCTCCTCATAACTCTCGTAATGTTGACATTTCACTTATTTGTACCTCGTAAGCTTAACTTACGGTATCTTAAATCCTTCACAAATGGTTCGATCACTCTTCCCTTCTCGTCTCCGGTGCTTAGGAGCGCCTAGAGAAACTTCACATCTTAATGAAATATCACCTTTAAACTTGCTAGAAAGTACCCATCTTCTCCTCGATTCGCATCTTTAGTTGTTCATGCTTCTTCTTGAAGACTTAATTTCGTTATATCTACTGGTCTCGTCGTCGTACAATCACAGTTTTTTTTTTAACCACTTATATTTCTTAGTGTTGCTCCCCTTTACTTGTATTGCTCCATCTCGACCACTCTTTATTCGTCTCGAGTTCTTCTTTCTACTTTTTCTTCCTTCGTTTATGTCATCTCTAATCCTCCTCTTCGACATCCTTTTAAAAGAATCCGAGAACGTCGTGGTGTTTGATGACATGAATTATGTATCATCATATTCATGCATATTATAGAAGATTGTCTCAGTTTACCTTGCATTTAGAGAGATTTTGTGTGCCTTTTATGTTCTATTCAATCATTTGTCGGAAATAGAGGTCTACACGAGTTTTTGATGAATTATAGGTAAATGGAGTAGAATTGGAAGCAAAAGCGGAGCAAGGAGCATCTAAGGATGTTAAGGAAGCTAAAGGAATCTTAAAGGAGTCATAAAGAGCTAAGGAATTGCAAAGGAGAAGCATAGAAGACAAGCCAAGAGAAGAGCACTTTCTGTTGAAGAAAATCGTGCCAAGATACATATAAATCGGACGATTTTCTCCCCTAGAAATCGAACGGTTTTGTGTATAAATCGACTGAGTCGATTTCTTCTATTTTTCGGCCAAATGGAAAGACGACACAAAGCCCAATTCTTTTGGGCTAGAGGAGAGTTTTGCCAAACGGCCCACTTGCAAGAAACTATAGAGGAGAACCCTAGGAACGAAAACGAGGAGGTCGCAGCGGGAAATCTTTACACGTTTAGGAGAATTCGGAGATTCTTGGAGGAGGATTGAAGGACTCTTTGCCGGGAAGATAATCTTGATTCTAGTTATGAGATTTCTTTGTCCATTGAAGTGATTATTGTTTTTGAGTACGAATTTGAGTTACTTAAGAGATACATTGACTTGTTTTGACAATCGTTTACAGATTTGAAGGTTATTGGATTTTCTATTCAAGATTCGGTTTCTTTGCGATATTTCTCTCAATAATTAATTTGATTCGATTTTGAAAATGGTTGGCTAAAACCTTTGTGATTCTGGGGAGAATAGTTGATGATTAAGGCTTAGATGATGATAGACTGAACTCATTCAAACATTAGGACCCTGAGAGTTTAGATTTTAGTTTTGCTACAACAGGAAAATCGGACTGTTCTTGAGTAAATCGGCCGATTTTCTTATGAACAGCCCGATTTATTCCTCTGACAAACCTTAATTGAATCAATCTTTAACCAAAACTAATCCTTGCCTAAATCCCAATCTTGATTAACCTTTTTACCCTCTAATTAAATGTATGAAGACACTTCAAACCTGATTCTACATTTAATAGATTAAGGTTATAAGATTTGGGTAATAAAGAGACTCAACATCCTTTATTAAGATTCTAAGTGTGCTTTCTATTCTTACTTTGGAGAGTCATATCCTGGAGTTTTAGATAGTTAGTTTGAACATAATTCTTGTCTCTAGATCTTTCTATAATATTGCAGCCTGAACAACCCTTATAGAGAGAACCTTTAGATTGGTCATATAAGTTTCGGAACTTCATCGTACGAATCCTACCTTTGAACATTTAATCTTGGCAATATAAACTCTGTCCTATATCTATAGAAGTGTCTTGAATCAAAAGCCGAAATCGGATACTTGAATCCTTGGAATCATTTTACCCTTATTTGATCACAAAAGTTTTTTCATTTTCGCTAGATAATTGAAGTTGAATTTATTCTCACCAAATCCCTGAGTTCGACTCTGGAATTCCTACCTTACTACAGCTGATCCGTACACTGCGGGTTCGCTTTGCTTTGAATTCTAGATATAAATTTAAGACTTTGACGCACACACTTTTCGAGCGAACAAGTTTTTGGCGCCGTTGCCGGGGATTTGGTCTAAACCAAATTCGGTTTTCGGTTGTCTAGCTTGAGAGCTCTTGCTCTTGTGATTTGATTTGTCTACTTGAGTGATCTTTGCAGGTTCTTTAGGTATATGCGAAAGACTAGATCCACTAAAGATCTAGTTCCTTTCGATCCCGAATTGGGCTGTTCATAAGAAAATCGGCCGATTTACTCAAGAACAGTCCGATTTTCCTGTTGTCGCAAAACTAAAATCTAAACTCTCAGGGTCCTAATGTTTGAATGAGTTCAGTCTATCATCATCTAAGCCTTAATCATCAACTATTCTCCCCAGAATCACAAAGGTTTTAGCCAACCATTTTCAAAATCGAATCAAATTAATTATTGAGAGAAATATCGCAAAGAAACCGAATCTTGAATAGAAAATCCAATAACCTTCAAATCTATAAACGATTGTCAAAACAATTCAATGTATCTCTTAAGTAACTCAAATTCGTACTCAAAAACAATAATCACTTCAATGGACAAAGAAATCTCACAACTAGAATCAAGATTATCTTCCCGGCAAAGAGTCCTTCAATCCTCCTCCAAGAATCTCCGAATTCTCCTAAACGTGTAAAGATTTCCCGCTGCGACCTCCTCGTTTTTGTTCCTAGGGTTCTCCTCTATAGTTTCTTGTAAGTGGGCCGTTTGGCAAAACTCTCCTCTAGCCCAAAAGAATTGGGCTTTGTGTCGTCTTTCCATTTGGCCGAAAAACAGAAGAAATCGACCCAGTCGATTTATAAACAAAACCGTTCAATTTCTAGGGGAGAAAATCGTCCGATTTATATGTATCTTGGCACGATTTTCTTCAACAGAAAGTGCTCTTCTCTTGGCTCGTCTTCTATGCTTCTCCTTTGCAATTCCTTAGCTCTTTATGACTCCTTTAAGATTCCTTTAGCTTCCTTAACATCCTTAGATGCTCCTTGCTCCGCTTTTGCTTCCAATTCCACTCCATTTACCAATAATTCATCAAAAACTCGTGTAGACCTCTATTTCCGACAAATGATTGAATAGAACATAAAAGGCACACAAAATCTCTCTAAATGCAAGGTAAACTGAGACAATCTTCTATAATATGCATGAATATGATGATACATAATTCATGTCATCAGTGTTCGTTAACACGAAATGCTCAGCTCGATATTTGAGTGTACTCCACGTATGAATGCTATCTCAAGCCAACCACATCGTCTTTAAAGGTGATGATACTATACTTATCATCTTTTCTATTAGGTCCCGTACTATCTACTACTATAAGAATCCGCATAAACGACTATATATGTCCTACGTCCATATCATTACTAATATGCCAATTCCAAAAAAATACATTACAACAATACAAGGTTCAAAAGCTAATAAGATCCTATGATACTCCAAATATAAGAATATATCAATATAAGGTCATGCCACTACTATACATAACAAGTCCATCATACATAGGTACAATCCACAATGATACCTATCAAGTCCATCATGCATAACTACAATCCACATGTAATATACATATCTATAAATATACATATATATATCAAGTCCAAAAAACTAGGCTGCCGAGATCCTCAGAAGGAGTGGTGGTCCGTACATTCTACCCCGACTCATGCATGCGATTTTGAAACAAAAAGTCATAACCCGTGTGGGTTCTGTTTATTCCTCATTCGGCCTTTAGAAGATTGCGAGTGCCATTGTTGTCAACCTAGGGCTTTGATACCACTTTTGTAACACCCCAAATCACCGGGACTCGGGGCGCTACGGGTTGGGACCTCACAATGGGTCCCGACCCTTAGCCTGACAACAATTTCACCGGATACAACAAGACACAAATAAAGGCAAAACCGAAATACATTTTTATGCAAATGACATGATCCCAAGAAACAACTAAAAGACAACTTCAGCCGAGTTCTCAACTCCAAAGACTCGAACATCAAAAACATAACAATATACAAGAAACAATACCCAAATACAACTCCAACCAAACCCCTCCTAAAATGTACGGAACCCCGGCTGTCCACTCTTCCGAATCTCTCGACAACATTCATAACCTGCAAGACAATCTACAACAATCGGTATAAAACTGTTAGCTAATATTTGAGGCATTAGAATCAAGGTGAAAGGCACAAACACAAGTCAATCATCATAAACACTCAAAACACTCCAAAGCACACAAGTCCGGTTTATTATCTTATTATTATTAAGTCATATCCCGTTCTAATTCAACTTAGGTTGTGACACGAGAGTCACCGAAACTCGCCTCGGTCCCTACTTACCGGCATGGAATGGTACTGATGCATCTGACCGTCTACCAGCACGGGATAGTTGCCGAGAACCTCCTAGCTCTCGCGGGAGCCAGGCAAGTTGTCACCGCCCATTATCATACACTTGGGCCAAAATAATATAAAGGTCGGTAATCCTATTTCTGGTTTAGTTGTTATAAACAATAAACAATAAACACACACCACCAAACACACATCAACCCTAATACAAGGAATACGAGCTAAGTAAGTCCGGCGACTTACCTTATCGCTTGTAACACCCCAAATTTTACAAGTCAGGGAGTTACTGGTTAGAACCGCACAGTGGGTCCCGACCTTAGTTTGACAACAACTTAACAAGATCTTACAACAAGGCACAGATAAGGAAAATTAGAAATCATAAAATAATTCTTAACAATGTATGAATGTGACCAGAACAACTAACAGCCGGAAAACGTAATATAACAAAGTACTGAAAGAACGAAAGGAAGCAAGGTCCAACTGAAAATCCCACAAATGAAGAAACTGCAAAACGTCCTAAAGTACGACACACCGGCTGACCACTACCATCCGGATCACTCGGCATCTGCTCTAACCTGTGGTAAATCTACACAACATAACAACCGTTAGCTAACTATCCAAATATAAGTAGAATGACAACAGCACAAACACAAGCAGAAACAAAAATTAAACAAACATCTTGCTGACACTCAACCGTTTATTATCTATTATTTAAGTGATTCATCTTATTCAATTTATAGTTGTGGCACGAGAGCTATTAACAGTTCTCGCCTCCGTTCCTTATCCAACTGGGTGTAGGTCTAGCTGACCTCCGCCGGTAGCATCACTACAAACCGAGTATGGACTAGTCCCTAAAGAAACCCCCAGCGCTCGCAAGCTAACTGAGCAGAATGCCACCGCCCGTTACTCTTAGGCCAAGTATAGGTCGGTAAATATTTATCACAACCTATAACTCTAACATCTCAATCACACACCACTATCATCATTCATGCTCATATTTAGAAGTCAGCTAAGTAAGCCCAAAGGACTTACCTGGTATAAAGCTCGACTCTCTGTAAACCAAACACGCTTTGTAAACTGTAGCAACTCAGTTGCCTGTCAAAGGAGGTAAGTGCATTAGCACACTCCCACATAGTTAGAAGTCTAAGACTTCTAAGATAAAAGAACGTAGTAAGACATAACTAGTTACAGTACTAATTTAGGGTAAAATGACCATTTTACCCTTGGTCCCGGAACTTCCAAATTTTCCGAATTTCATGTCTAAACTCCTATTCGAGACCCTAAAGTCATATTTTAACTCCTAAAGTTTAGTTTGGTTACAAACTGACACTTTTCCTATTTTCCTATTTTCCGAAAGATCGTAAAGGTCTAATTTCGGTTTCAAATATAAAATTCGTAACAGCTTATAAAATTTCCGAACTCATTCTCTAAATCATCTATGATGTTCCATCTAACCTTAGGAAAAAGAATTTCTCAAAACTGTTCATCCATTATTTTTATAAAAATTCTCAAAGTTGACTACTCCCTTTACAAATTCTATACTTAGCCAAAATTCTAAGGTTTACAAAACTGCTTAACTACCCTACTTTGGAAGCTTATAACTTCTAATCCGACCGTTCATTTCTTCTCAAATTTTAATATACCAAACTACATATATCCATCTATCATCTATTAAAATTTCAACGGTGGATCTTCATTCAAACTCTCAAACATTGGTCGACAACTTGGAAGTTTCTAACTTAAAAAGCTGAAGGAAAAAGGGTTATAATTACAACAGTCTTTTGTTCCTACCATTATGTCTATACACTCATCAGCTACCCAATGCCAACCTAACCCATGTTCAAGGCCGAACTACAACAACACAACATTCCAATCCTAAAGAATCGGTACACAAACACATTCTAGGTTCTAATCTCATGGAGGTCACAATGTACATATACATAAGTTGCACTTATGTCATAAACAGGAGCAGCAAGAAGTGGATTCCTTACCGGACTGGAATTAGGCTGGAATCGGTTTCACTGTTGTCCCAAGGAGGACTCTAGTTTGTCTCGCTGCTACATCAATGGGGGATCAGTCCGGCACAAAGAAGGAGGTGTGAGAGTCCTCACGATCGACAAATTAAAGAGATGAAGATGAGTAGGTATATGGATCCTTACCTAAATAGACAGAATAAGACGGAGTTCAGTCCGATCCAGAAGAGGCAGCGTCGGACGCTGATGAGGCTGCAAAGGAACGGTTGGTAAGTGTGGAGGACGGAAGACCGATCGCGATAGAGAAGGAGGCTTACCGGTCAGCGTGGGAAGGTTGCTGTTCATCGATGTACTCAGTCTCTTTGGCTCAGAATATGGCTGTAGTTTGAGACACCAACAGCGTTGGTCGAGGAACACAGTAGAGGATGGTGGTGAGTGATGTACGCAGAAGGATCGGTAGAGAGATTAAGGTGAAAACGGAAATAAGACTCACTGCACTAACCTCTTGAAGCGGCTGGATGTGTGCAGAAGGCTGGTGTGGATCCGTTACTGCCTTCGTCTGATGATGGAGAGTCTGGAGAGAAGGGAATGCTCGACCTGCTGCTAGCGAAGGAAGGAGATGACGATTGCTGTGAATCTGGACAGATTACAACGGCTGCAAATGGAAGGAGATCACGCAAATCTCGGCTGTTACATTCCTTTGTAACGTTCAGCCATTGAACGTGTATTGCAGGTGGGCTGGCGTGCTCCTGGGCTGGGCGCTGGGCTGAGATGTTGTGCCTGCTGTTGGACTGTTGGAAGCTGGGCGTGCTGGGCTGTTGGAAGCTACTGGGCTGGCGCTGCGGACAAGGTAAAGCAGTGGGCTGCTGGGCTGCAAAAGCTGGGCTAGAGCTGGCGCTGGGCAAGGCAAGCAGTGGGCGGCTGGGCTGCAGTCCAGAATCGAGATCCCGACAATGAATGCACGGAATAAACGGATTCGGATTATATTACAGTTTAGGATTGGTTATAAGAACCTTATCATTTTATGTGAAGGTAAGCTACATAAAATGATAAACTTATAAAAGATTCTATCATTTTGTGTGAAGGAGATCTACATAAAATGATAAATCTTATCATAACATGACTAACTAAGTAGACGGATATGAATCAACTGATCGAGATCGGGTTTATAACAGAAATAGACGGAATAAAAATTCCGGATATTACACGCTACACTCAACTCACAACACTCTCGCTTCCCTTGGGAAGGAGTCCACAACCTGCTCACAAGAAGATAACTGTATCAACAACTCACTCACAATAGAAGTCTTAGACTTCTATACAAATGATCTACGCAAGACCATTTGACTCTCAATTCTAGGACCGCATCCTAGAATCCCCCCATGCTCACATCACACTCAACATAAGCTAAAAGTCCTATGACTTCTAAACCCACGGATCTCGCAAGATCATAACTCACAACACCACTAGGATAATATGCCTAGTCCAAACCACTCAACGGGAACAACATCATGCTAGGATAAGCATATCCTATCTCATAATCTCAACAGCCATATAACCAGAACTTCAAGCCTCAAATACTCACAAGATCAAACCATATACTCAAATCCTTATCACAACCTCACAAGATAACCAAACACTTCAAGTCTTAGCATAATCATAAATATTCAAAACTCACCTAAGGTTCAAGGCCACTACTTGACATTCACTCTAAGTTATGCTAGATTATCCAACCTAGCATGATACTAATACTAAACATAACTAAATCGAGGGGAAAGAATACTCACACGACGTCAAAAGACGAAAGTTGTTCAACGGATGTTGACTTGGACTCGTTAGACCTTTATCGGGACGCTTCCGAACCTAGCACTAACTAAACAAATTTAGCTTATATGCTAAATTTGATCGGAATATTTAGTATACATAAAACTAAGGAAAGCTCGATTTTAAAAGCTACGTTAAAAATCCGTAGTAACCCTTCCGGGGCAAAATATAAAATTCTAGAAACTTGGTCATAAAACCGGAATTAAAACTTGAACCATAAACCAAATTTAAAATCCGTAATTATATTTTTCGGGCAATCTAAACAACATCATAAATGTGGGTCATAATCTGCAATTAATATTTCTGGGCCAAATCTGTAATTAACTCATGCAGGGGCATATCACCAAATTTCAAAAGAGTGGGTCAAATCTGAAATTACAAAAATTGGGTTCCAAAATGCAATTACACTAGAGTTTAGGGGGGGCCGATTTAATTATGGCAAAAGAGCCCTCTTTCACGCTGTACCAGTGCAACATTGGGCAAGAAGGGGGAAAGTAGTTGCGGCGGCGTTGCTTCCCGGTGGCTTCGACCTGGTGGTCCGGGTGTTCGACGAGAAGGCGGGGCAGGGCATGAGATTCCCGGTGATGGTTCAGGCCTAGGTGGAGCGCAGGCGATGAGAGGAAAACGAGAGAGCGAGAGCAATAGGATGTTTGGCGCTCCAGGCTTTGATCTTCAGCGAGGGCGAGGACGATGGTTTGGCGGTGACACTTCCGACGGCACTTGGTGGGTACAAAGACTTCGCCTGTCGGCGGTGGAGCGTAGAAAGGCGGACAGAGGGTGTCGGCGTGAAGTCGCTGAAGAGATCCCAATTAAGGCGCCGAAGGCAGAGGGGAAAAAAAATGGAGTTTGTAGAGATTGAAGAGGGAGAGCTTGGACTGAGAGCAGAAGGTGAGAGGAGAGGTGTGAGGAAAGGAGTGAGAGGCTGCTGGCTGCGTGCGAGAGTAGGAGACAGAGGGACGGGCTCGGGTATCAAGTGCATTGAAGAGGGTAGGTCAGCAGCAGTGCATTCAAGAGGATAGGTCAGCAGTGTAGGCAGGACATACACTCTTCCACACGCTAAGAAGAAAGAGGGGAAAAAGGTAGAAAGTAGATAGAATAAAATAAATAAATGGGGACAAATGGGAATGAAGTAAACCCGATCAAAATATTCTGAACGGGATTTTCAAATCGGAAAATTTTCCGACTTTCCGAGAGTAAAGACACGGAAAAAGAAATCTATGTGGATCGAATATATAAGTAAACTCGCGAAATATAATTTGAAATAGAAAAACCATTCTCGCAATTTATTTTTACGAGATTATATAATACTTGAAATACGGGTAATAAAATATATCGATATATACACTAGTAGAATTTAATTTACGACGCAAAGTACTCGTAAAAAAAAATTTAATCCATTTAAATATCGATAAAAATCCAGAAAAATAATAATAATAATAATAATAAATCGCAAACACGCTAAAATTGGAGCGTTACATATTTAAACAATGTAAATTTTTTATATGAAACCAAGGTATGACAACCATTATAGTTGATAGTTTGCAAGACAAACAATAATAGTCACGTTTATATAAAATATAGTTACAATAATAAATTACTGGTATACATGTATTCAAAACTTTCTAACTCAACAAGCTTGCTTTTAAAAATCGTTTTAATGATCTCTTATATATTTAATCAATGTAAATTTTCAATATCAAACCAATCTACAACATACAATTATAGTTGATCGTTATCATTTGGAATGCGTCGTGAACAAAATACATCCATTTTTTATATAAAGTTACAATATTAATGGCAAGTAAATTTGTAAAACAAAAATAAATTGACTAGCCAAGGTTGGTTTAAGAACTTGTTGTTAAGGATCTCTTTGATATTTAACCAATGTAAATTTTCGATATGAAACCAATGTACGACAACCATTATAGTTTATAGTTTGCAAGACAAACAATAATAGCCATGTTTATATAAAATAAAATCAAAGTAATAAATTACTAGTATGCATATATTTAAAGCTTTCATATTCACCAAGCTTATTTTTAGAAATCATCTTAAGGATCTCTTCTATATTTAATCAATGTAAATTTTCGATATCAAACCAACGTACAACATACAATTGTAGTAGATCGTTGGCACTTGGAATGCATGGTTAACAAAACACATCCGTTTTCAATATAGTGGGTAAATTATATATATTTATCAGTATCGCAAGACCATTGTTTTCTTCCAACTAATAAATGTCACTAGTGTAGGATTTAGTCTATATGACTTTTGCAATGCCATCATTGTTTTCCAGGACCATGATGATGCAAAGCACACACACTCGAGGGTGAGTTAACTTGTTGTTGATGGATGTTCCTGCCCCTCTTTTTAAATTCCACAAAACGAATCTTGCGCTACATTGAGTACGAATGGAGAATTCTTAAAACGTTTTAAAATTTAAATTTGGATTAGAAAATATATGAGTTTGAATTGAATATATATATATATATATATATATATATATATATATATATATATATATATATATATATATCCTTACAATTATAAAATAAAGTACCTCCCAATGAATAGATAATTTCCGATTTTAAGATGTCTGTTTTACTTAACATGTCTTATTGTCATCGTCCTTCCGCTTACCCTCTCCATATGAAACCCTAGGCATAGTCTTGCCGTCTTCTGTCCTTCCTTCTTCCTCTCCATACCTTAAAATCCCTCACCCTTCATACTCGACAACAGAAACTCGAGTTGCGGTTCCCTCCGCTTCGGATTTGTAGGAACCTTTTCCTCCGATTCTCTTCGCTTCTAATTCGTCGGCGTGATAGGGATTCGCAACAAACATCCGTCGTTTTCTCCTTTAGGTATTGTTCTATTGTCTCATTTATAACACCCCGAATCCTCGAGACTCGGGATGCTACGGGCGGGGCCTCATAAAGGGTCCCGACCCTTATCTTGAAAACAATTTCACCGGACCATTCCAACAAGGCACAAATTAAAGGCAAAACTCAAAGTGTTTATAATGTATGCTAGAGAAACTAAAAGTAAAGGTACCACTTGGAAACATAGCCTCTGATACAATAAATCAAAAATGTACAACATAATCCGTAATCCAACATTATAACAATATAACTCAAAACATCCCCGTCATATAATGTTCAGAGACCCAGGTTTTCCACTCGTCCACCTCACTCGGCGGCGTCTCTAACCTGCAGGGCATCGACACAAGCGGTGTAAAACCATTAGCTAATATTCGAAGCATTAGAAACGAGGCGAAGACACATACACACATACATCATCATAACACATAACATGCTCTGATCACACAAGACCAATTTAATAACTTTTTATTATTAAGTTGTATCCCGTTCTAATTCAACTTCCTTTGTGACATGAGAATCTCCCGAAACTCTCCTCGGTCCCCACTTACCGGCAAGGAATGGTATTGATGCATCCGACCGTCTACCTGCTTTGGCTAGTCGTCAAGAAACCCCTAGCTCTACGCAAGAGTTAGGCAAGTTGTCACCGCCCATTATCATACACTTGGGCCAAATAAGATATAAAGGTCGGTACTCCTATTTTCGGTTCAGTTGTTATAACATAAACAATAAAACACACATCACCAAACACCCATCGAAACTAATTCGAAGAATACGAGCTAAGTAAGTCCGGGGACTTACCTCGTCTCCACACTCAACTCACAACACTCTAGCTTCCCTTGGGAATAAGCCCACAACTTGCTCACAAGATGATATACATCAACAAATCACTCAACTAAAGAATTCTTAGACTTCTACCCAAATGATCTATGCAAGATCATTTGACTCTCATTCTAGGACCGCATCCTAGAATCCCTCAAGCTCACAACACTCTCAACATAAGGAAGAACCTCACAACAACCTATAACCTCACAAGAACATAAACCACAGCCAAGAAGGAGCAATCTAGCCTAGAAGGTCCAACATGCTCATCATAAAGAAATCGATCAAACTAAATTGAGCCTTAAGGGCTCTTAGGTTCACAACCACTAGATGCTATTCACAACTACCCTAGATCCATCCTAGGCATGTTACTATCATGGTAAAATCTCATAACTAAGGAAGGAACCAAGAAGAAGGTAGGAGGAAAGCATACTGGTGAAGAAAACGCATCCACAGAGTCAAGTTGGCGCGCCTAGGGAGGTGTAGTCACCGCCACTGTGGTGGCCTGGTGTCCTGGCGCCGCCCCTTCGGCGGTCTGTGCCGCCCCTTCGGTGGCCTGGATCCGCCCTTGCGCCTATGAAGATCCGTCCCCACGGTCGAACAGTAGAAGGTCCGTCTTCTTCGTTTCTTCGTCTTTGATCTTGGCTCAAATGCTTCCTTCTCTTGCTGGGCTTCCTCCAAACATCAACAACGGTGTATAAGCTCCTCCTCACAACCTAATCGAGCTAAGAATACAAGCATGCAAAGGATTCATAAGGACTCTCTTCAAAAGCTTCCTCCATATCCATGGAGGAGAAGAGAAGAATAGAAAGGAAAATAGAAAGAGAGAAGCAGAGGGGAGGAAGGAAAGCTTACCAACTCGGATCCGGAACCTCCTCTATTGCAGTCCACACTCAAGAATCAAAGATGAAGATTGAGAGTAAGCACAAGTGAAGAGAGGGGAGTGCACTAGCATGAATGAGGGAGAGTGAGAGGAGAGAGAGAGAGAGAGAGAGAGAGAGAGAGAGAGAGAGAGAGAGAAAGCTAGGCTGAAAAGATGGGAGGGAAACAAGGGGTCAGCTAACCTACTTAAGCTAGGAACGAGGGGTCGGAATGCGAGATGTGGATAACGAAGAGTCGGTACGGGATTTTTGAATAAAATCCCGACAGTCAGCACCTCGGGCCTACAGGAAGACTGAGCCGCGCACGCGGGAAGATCGATAAACCGCCCAATAACCGGAATAAAATTCCGGATGTTACAACTAACTCCCCTACAAACAAGTTTTGTCCCGAAATTGCCAAACGTAAAACCCACTATCAACACATCACGAAAACCACACAGAACACATAACATCAACTTTCGCCCCTCAAATCCAAAGGTCACTCACATAACCACACAATACCTTGCAAGGTAACCGCACATACATATGAGCATCACACAATACATATCACACCACAAATCACATAAGCATAAAGAAAGAAGGAGCTCAAGACTAACTAGACTGTCCTATAGGTATCGTTAAGTCTACGTGAAACTTGGGATAGTTCCTCCGGATACTATCCTCGGTCTCCCAGGTAGCCTAGTCGGCTCCTCGTCTCGACCCCTACACTCTCAACATCTGTATCTCCTTCGACCGAAGGTGTCTCGTACTATGCTCCAAAACCGCTATCGGATGCTCTAAAAAAGTATGGTCCGGCTTGACCACTAGGTCCTAATGACTGATGTCGTGCCTCTGGTCGTGTATGTACTCTCTCAGATGAGATACATGAAATACCGTATGTATACTCTCCAACCTCGGTGGCAATGCTAACCTGTATGCCATCTTGCCAACTCTCACCAAGACCTTGAATGAACCGACATATCGGGGGCTTAGCATCCCCTTAATGTCGAATCACCTGACGCCCCGCGCCGGTGATACCCTCAACCACACCTGAGCTCCTACCCTGAACTCGGGAGGTCTGCATCTCTTATCCGCATACGATCTCTGACGACTCTGTGTAGTCAACATCCTCTCCCGGATCATAGAAACTGATAACACGATTCATGACTTAGGTTTAGGCATTCATTTAGATAGTTTTTCCGCTCATTCATGCATGGTTTAGCACTAGTTCACGACGTTTGCACTCAATTCATGTATTTTGTCGAGATAGACGTCTACATGGACTTTTGTATGCTTTGTAGGTATTTTTGGAGATTTAGGAGCTTAATTGATACATTTGAGGATCGTTCCTCGAGATGACACACCTTCGGACTCATTGGGAAGCAAGCTAGGAGCTAAGGGGGACACATGGGACCTTGTTGGTGCATGCCACGCACCAAATTGAGGCTTGATGATCCAAAACAAGCCGAGGCACCAAAACCACGGCCACTAGGACTTCCACGGGCGTGGAAATGGGCTGTGGTTTTCCCCAGAGAGCTGTGACAGCTATCCCACGATCTTCATGGCCGACTCTTGCAATTTGTTGAGGATATAAGGTGGTCCAGCAGGCTGTTAGGGAGGAGACCCCATCACTCCATTCTCTCCCACACTCTCAACAACACATATTCTCTCATTGGAAGATTGGAAGGGAGCTTCACTTGGAGGAGAAGAAAAGGGTCCATTGAAGAAGAAGAGAAGAACACACCATTCTTAGTTTTTCATAGTTTTGAGTGATTTTGAGTTAGTTTTGTGAAGACGATTTGCTCGGTTTTGTGAGGAACGAGATTGAACCTTCTTTTGAAGGGTTGTTAGTCCTTCTTATGATACATTCAGCTTGATTTTCTTTGTTCTACTTATTCATTTCTATTTCACTTCATTTACTTGCTATGGAAGCCATGAATGTATGCTTGTTGAGTTTGATTGTTGAAATGCATGTTGTTGGCTAGATAGATGTGCTTCTAGGGTAAGGAAATGATGGTTATGGCTTGGACTATGATAGAATGGACTTAGATGTACCTTTCGTTGATTCGTTTGCTTGAACCGAGTTGCTGTTGGAAACCACGGTTCGTTCTTGCCTTTCCACGGCCGTGGACTGGGATGAACAACCCGTGGTTCTGACTAACTCACTTGTTTTGATGAATCTAAGTGTTAGAATGTTAGATTGTTGAAATCCTAGTGTTTTTTGAGCTAAATCTATCCTAGGGTGACCTAGTGTTAGCAACTAAGTGTTAGAAGAGACCTACCCGGTGATACTTGCTCTTAGATACCGAAGATAACGAATTCTAGGTAGTAGTGAGCCTCACAAGCCGCTATTGGACTGAATGTGCTAGGATGAGTGTTTAGGACTTGCCTTCCTGAAACTTACCCGGTAAGGAGAGGTTAGATCCCTAGATAACCATCCGGTTTGTGTAGATATCCCTACCTTAGGCTCCTAGAGACTTACCCGGTGATATGACCTTAGGTGCGGGATTAATGGATCATGAGACCTACCCGGTAATTGACCCCACTTGAGAAACATTCCTTCCCAACATACTATAGTTTATCCAAGGTTGATTAGAAGCTTGAGTCCTATGCCATAACCGGAATTTCCAACCCCTAGAATCCGCTTTTCCCTCTTTGATCTCATATCTCGCGTTTGTCTTGCTTGTTTGTGTTTATTTGCTAGATTGTTAGTTTGTTTT
Source organism: Fagopyrum homotropicum (assembly GCA_033239125.1). Classification (NCBI taxonomy): domain Eukaryota; kingdom Viridiplantae; phylum Streptophyta; class Magnoliopsida; order Caryophyllales; family Polygonaceae; genus Fagopyrum; species Fagopyrum homotropicum. Next base: position 73,871,645 of record BSWB01000001.1, on the reverse strand, counting down.
GCATTCTTATACCGTTGTGATTCTTGGTTGATCACCACACAAAACCAAACCCAAAAATATTGAGATTTTCATTTATTTGTTTCCTTCCTCTTTTCTTAGCCTAGATCAACACTATCCTTAGTCACTAATCTATTCAATCTCACCTCAGTCTTTGTGTTCGACCTCGGAATACTATCCCTACTACGAAACTTCCCGTACACTGCGGGTTCGCTAGGAGTTAGGAAAAATATAACGAGTATAAATTTAAGACTTTTGCGTGCATCAATTCCTAGACGTAACTAGTTTTTGGCGCCGTTGCCGGGGACTAGGTTAATATTGAGTCATTGTTTGTGATTGTTTATTGTGTAGGTCTTTCTTGTTGCTTTTGATCTTGTTTGGTTTGTGTCTTTTCTTTTCAGGACATCTCTTACTCTTTAGGTGTATGCGAAGATCTCGTGGAAAGGATTTAGCTCCATTCGATCCCGAACCGGAAAAATCCCTTAGATCTAGATCCAAGAGCATTAGAAAGGGAAAAGAGATGGCCGGAAGAGATCTCCAAGCTGAGTTAGATGAAGCTTTAGAGCAAATTAGACTAAGGGATGAAGCCTTGGAGAATGAAAGGAGACTTGCCAATGAGAGGCACGAAGCAACTAGGAGGGAGATTGAAGAGATTAGGCAAGCTCTTGTGCAAAGAGAGCTTAATCGTCAACAACCTCCGCCTCCACCACAACCGCAGCCGGCGGTCAATATTCGGGTTGTGCCCGTTGCTATTGAAGAACCACAAACGTTGGGGCAACGTATGGATCCGGCACAAACAGCACACCGTCCGGGTGAGAACTTAGGAGATCCCGCAGCCCATGATTACGAGCTCCGCCCTCAAGTTCTACAAATGATCCGGCACAACCAATTTGGAGGGATGGAAGGAGAGTCTCCTCATCAACACTTGATGAACTATGAGATCTTGATGGAGACTCTAAGACCGCCTAGATTGGAGAGCAACAACCATAAGCTTAGGGCTTTCTCCTTCCCACTTAAGGATAAAGCCTTGGATTGGTATCAATCTATTCCACAAGGGTGAGTGAGTACTTGGGAGGAGATGACAACCGAGTTTTTGACAAAGTTCTTCCCACCTTCCAAGACTACCGAGCTAAGAGGGAAGATCAATGCCTTCGTGAAGAAGGATAGAGAAAGCTTATTCAAGTCTTGGGAGAGGTTCAAAGACCTTCTCCTAGATTGTCCGCACCATGGTATACCGAAAATGGAGCTTTTGGAGATCTACTTCAAGGGACTTGATGAAGATAGCCAATTCAAGCTTCAATCTCTTTCCGGTGGGACTTTCATGGAAAAGAATGTGGATGAAGCTTGGGAGTTTGTAGAGAAGCAAGCTTTGGTAATAGAGAAGTACTCCCATAGGAAGAGTGATGGGAGAAAACCTAGAGTTTATGAAGTGAGTGAAGTCACCATGAGCAACTACAAGCTTGATGCAATCAACAATGATCTGAAATCTTTGAGGGAGTTGTGTGCTACAACTTTGAAGAATCAAGCAAGCCCTAAAATGCAAGTGCAAGAAAACTTGTCTTCCAAGGAGGAAGATGTGAACTACATGGGAAGAGGCAACTACAACAACTATCAAGGCCCTAGGAACTTCAATAACAACCGGCAATTCAACAATTACCGGCCTAACCACAACCATCCCGGGTTTTCCTATTCTAATCCGGATGGAGCCTTGAACTCTCCCGCTTCCACAAGCGCAACACCACCAACAAAGGCTTCACAAGAGCCTTCACCCGGATTCACTCAACCTATAAAGGATAGAACCGAGATGATGTTTGAGCAATTGCTTGGAAGGTTGAGTGGTCTTGAAAGCACGGTGACCTCTATTTCTAAGGCTCAAAAGGTTTTGGAAGCACAAGTGTTCCAAAAGGCGGGTGAAGCTCATAAAGATCCGGGAAAGCTTCCCGAAAGAACCGAAGATAACCCAAGAGGCCAAGTGTTGGCTATTACAACAAGGAGTGGGCTGAGCATGAAGGATCTCTTGCCTAAGGGAAATGATAAAGGGAAACAAGTGGTGATAGAAGAAGAGACATTGCAAGAAGATGGAGGAAAGAACAAAGAAGATGAGCCAACATATGTGGCACCACCTCCATACAAGCCACCACTACCGCTCCCACAATCACGAGAAAGAGCTCGTTTGGACAAGCACTTCGGTAAATTCCTTGAACTTATGTCTAAATTGCATATTAACATTCCGTTTATGGATGCTATTCTAGGTATGCCGGCATATGGCAAGTTTTTAAAGGAGATACTCTCCAACAAAAGGAAGTTGGAAGAGTATGGGGAAGTGAGGATGACGAAGAGGTCCTTGGAATTGATTCAAACCATGAGGGAGATGATGCCTCCCAAGCTAAGAGATCCGGGATCCTTTTGTGGGCCAATTGGAGTGGGAGAAGTGAAGTATGAAGCCCTATGTGATCTTGAGGCAAGTGTAACCATCATTCCGCTTGCACTTTGCAACAAGGTTGGGCTAGGAGAGCCAAATCCGGTCAAGATGACCCTTTACATAGCGGACCGTTCAATCACTCACCCGGTTGGGATCTTGGAGGACATACCGGTGCAACTCGGGAAGTTCTATGTGCTAATAGACTTCGTTGTTTTGGACATCCCGACGGACTAGTCGGTTCCCATCATCTTAGGGAGACCTTTCTTGGCTACATCCGGATGCTTGGTGGATTGTGAAAATGGAATTCTCTCCTTCAACGTTGGAGAAGAGAATATCAAGTTCAAGCTATCCACAATGATGAAAGGGCCAGCCCTTGGTGAAGATGTGTTCAACATTGTCGAGCAAGAGGATTGTAGAGAGATTGTGAGCTCGATCTTGATCAAGGACCCCTTGGAGAAGGTTCTTAGCTTAAGTTTGATGGTGGAAGGAGTTGAGGAGGCTTGCAATGAAGTAATCAAGGCTTTAGATGCATTGGAAAAGGAGACAAGAACTGAATTTGAAGCACACGAAGGTGTGCTGAATTTCTGTAAAAACCACGGCCATGTAGGGAAAACCACGCCCGTGGTTTATCCCGTGGAACCTACTGGAGTGCTCCGAAGTGCTAGCTTTTCAAGTTCCACGGCCGTGGTTGTGCCAGAGCCCGTAATTTTGCCCGTGGTTTCTCCAGAAACTGCATTGGTTGTTGATCAAGCTTCAAGGAGCTTTGAGGAGTCTTCCAAAGCTTTGGATTCATCTCAACCTACATTATATGGATCGTCTCCACTCGATAAAGGTCCTCCTAAACTTGAACTCAAACCCCGCCCCTCTCATTTGAAGTATGCTTTCCTTGGTGAGAATTCTACATATCCGGTTATTGTGAATGCATGCTTGAATGATGATGAACTTGCTAGATTGTTGCATGAGTTGAGATTGCATAGGAAAGCCATTGGCTATACCATTGATGATTTAGTTGGCATTAAACCTTCTTTATGCATGCATAAAATCTTGATGGAAGATAATCATAAACCTTCAATTGAACCTCAAAGAAGACTAAACCCTATCATGAAAGAAGTAGTCAAGAAAGAGATCCTTAAATTGCTAGATGCGGGAATCATTTTCCCAATTTCGGAGAGTAAATGGGTTAGTCCCGTGCATGTGGTTCCAAAGAAGGGTGGGATGACCGTAGTGACTAATGAGAATAATGAACTAATTCCGACTAGAACGGTTACGGGGTGGAGGATGTGTATAGACTATAGGAAACTAAATTTGGCCTCTAGGAAAGATCACTTCCCTCTTCCCTTTATTGACCAAATGCTAGAGAGATTAGCTCAACATTCTCACTTTTTCTATTTAGATGGCTATAGTGGATTCTTCCAAATCCCTATTCACCCCGATGATCAAGAGAAAACCACATTCACATGTCCTTGGGGTACTTTTGCATATTGGAGAATGCCATTTGGGTTGTGTAATGCACCCGCCACCTTTCAAAGGTGTATGATGGCTATCTTTTCTAAGTATATTGAAAACATCATGGAGGTGTTTATGGATGACTTTTTTGTTTATGAATCTTCTTTTGATGATTGCCTAGCTAACTTGTCTCTAGTGCTTTAGAGATGTGAGGATACAAACCTTGTCTTAAATTGGGAAAAATGCCACTTCATGGCAAGTGAAGGTATTGTGTTGGGACACTTGGTGTCCAACCGTGGCATTGAGATTGATAGGGCTAAGATAGAGACAATAGAGAAGTTGCCACCACCTACCTCGGTGAAGGAGGTAAGGAGTTTTCTAGGGCATGCCGGTTTTTACCGGAGATTTATTAAAGATTTCTCTAAGATTTCCAAGCCTCTTACTAACCTACTAATGAAAGATGTTGAGTTTGTTTTCTCCAAGGATTACCTTGAGGCTTTTTGTAGGTTGAAGAGTGCTTTGATCACCGCACCCATCATGCAACCTCTGGATTGGAGTTTACCGTTTCAGATCATGTATGACGCGAGTGATGTAGCCGTTGGGGCTGTTTTGGGACAAAGGAAAGATGGGCTTACACATGCCATCTATTATGCTAACAAGACGCTAGATGATGCCCAACTCAATTATGCTACCACCGAGAAAGAGTTACTAGCGGTTGTGTACGCATTTGAGAAGTTCCGCTCGTATCTTGTTGGAGCGAAGGTCATTGTGTATACAGATCATCCTGCGATCCGTTATCTCCTTACAAAGAAGTATGCCAAGCCTCGGTTGATTCGGTGGATCCTTCTTCTTCAAGAGTTTGACTTGGAAATCCGGGATAAGAAAGGGTCCGAAAATTCTGTGGCGGATCACCTTAGTAGACTCCCACCATTGGAGCTTGAGAGAGACGACATCCCGATTGATGACTCCTTCCGGGATGAGCAATTGCAAATGATGGAAGAGTGTCTACTTCAAGTGTCTAGAGGAAGTGAGCCATGGTATGCCGACATTGTGAACTATCTTGTGTGCGAGGAGGTGCCTCCCAGTTTGTCATATGCCCAGCGGAAAAAGTTCTTCAAGGATGTGAGGCACTACTATTGGAGTGAACCGCTTTTATTCAAAAGAGGGCCGGATGGAGTCTTTACGAGATGCATACCGGAGGATGAGGTGGAGAGTGTGATCCGCCATTGTCACTCCTTGCCATGTGGAGGCCATGCTAGCTCACACAAGACATGTGCTAAGGTGTTGCAATCGGGATTCTTTTGGCCAAGTATGTTCAAGGATGTGCAGAATTTTGTGGTAGCTTGTTATTCTTGCCAAAGGACGGGCAACATCTCAAGGAGGAATGAAATACCCTTGAACAACATACAAGAAGTGGAGATATTTGATGTTTGGGGTGTGGACTTCATGGGGCCATTCCCATCTTCATGTGGCAACCTCTACATCCTATTGGCGGTTGACTATGTGTCGAGATGGGTAGAGGCAATCGCCTCTCCTACAAATGATGTCAAGGTTGTGGTGCGATTCTTCAACCGAGTGATCTTTCCTAGGTTTGGGACACCAAGGGTGATCATAAGTGATGGAGGGAAGCACTTTACTAATAGGAACTTCGGGACACTTTTGGCTAAGTATGGGGTGACTCATAAGGTGGCAACACCTTACCACCCCCAAACTAGTGTTCAAGTGGAGATCTCCAACCGGGAGATAAAGGGAATTGTTGAGAAGACGGTTTCTAGGACGAGAAAGGATTGGGCTATGAAGCTCGATGATGCTTTGTGGGCTTATAGAACCACTTTCAAGACACCGATTGGCACCACTCCTTACAAGCTAGTCTATGGCAAGTCTTGCCACCTTCCGGTAGAGATGGAGCATAGAGCATATTGGGCTATAAGGTGGTTGAATTTTGACTTCAAGGAGGCCGGAGAGAAGATGTTGCTTGATATGAACGCCCTTGAGGAGATCCGGTTGGATGCCTATGAAAACACCCGGATCTACAAAGAAAGGACCAAACGTTGGCATGATAAGCGTCTCATCCCGAAAGAGTTGAGCGAAGGCGACCTTGTCCTTCTCTTCAACTCAAGGCTGCGGCTCTTCCTCGGAAATCTAAAGTCAAGATGGACGGGTCCTTATGTGGTGAAAAAGATCTTTCCCCATGGAGTGGTTGAGATAGGTGGGGAGCATTGTGGAGATTTTAAGGTGAATGGGCACCATTTGAAGAAGTATATCCCGAGAGCTCCGGTGGATATGATTGCCCCACTTCACCTTGAGTGAGACGCCCCCGAGTTTGGTCAAGATAATGACCTTAAAGAAGCGCTTAATGGGAGGCAACCCATTGGTAGACATCTTTCCCTTTTTGTTTTTGTTTTGTTTTTGATTTTTCTATTTTTGTGTGTTTGGTGTGCTTTGTGTGTGTGCTAGAGTCTTAGTATCATGGAAGCCTTGCATGGCATATGGATGATGATGATGAGTCCCTCATCAATTGTGGGTGGAGCGGACGCGGGACTTGGACGGCTAGCGGTGCCTAGCACGGATCCCGACCCCATAACGAACACTTTGAGCTCTCTACCATCGTTGATAGGATCATCCGCCATCAATCCATCTGAGTGAATCCAAATACCGAAGCAAACCATTTTACATTGTGAGAACCCTCTTTCACCCTTCTTTACTTCATTTACACATTGGGGACAATGTGTTTCTAAGTATGGGGTGGGATTTGCATGATCTTTTGCATGATTAGCATCTAGGGTAGTTTCTTTAGTCACATGCTTCATTATGTCTTGCATTGTACATAGACATTTCGAAAAATCCAAAAAAATCAGAAAATTTTAAAAATTTTAGTGCTTCTAAGCTTGGTAATGACCATTATGATGAGATTGTCTCATGAATTGGCTATAGATGGCCTTGTGTGTTGAATAGATGAATGCATATGTGGACTTGAAGTACTAATCTTGAATCCCATGAATGATTTGTGATCATGATGCTTGCCTTGATTGGATTGAGTATTGAAAGTCAAAATTACATGCTAGTTCTTGCACATCATCTAGGAGTGATTAATGTAATTCATCTTTCTCTACTTCTCATCTTGATCATGTTGTTTGAGCACCTCAATTGATATAAATTTGACCTCTTTTGACACATCCGGGAATAGGAGCATGTTAGTGTGTTGAGTGTGTGAAAAGCAAGTGTGGGGTGAAGTTGTTGATGGATGAATGTTATGAATGAAGTGCTGAATTTGTTGTGAAAGTGTAGAAAAAAATATAGGTTTGGGGACGTTGGTTTAAATGACGAGTAACTCGGCACCATTCACAAAATCGGGTGTTTGTACCTTGCCAAAGTCAAATAAACTGATAGTCCTAATGAGCTTGGGTATGTGTGCCCGGTGTGGATGCACCTCGAAAAATAAAAAAGCCCGAGGACGGCTAATCACCAAGGTTTCGGCTTTTATACACCAATGCCATTGTCTCAAAAATAAGTGAAAGAAAAGGAAAAGAAAAGAAAAAAAAAATGGAGAAAAATATACACTTGTGGGAAGTTGATAAAAAATGTGAAGTTGTGGTTGTTTAGTTCCTTTCACGGATTAGCATCACATGACCTTAAAAATTCCCACCTAAGCACAACGTTTCTTAGCCTTTTATTTCACAAGCCCTTGTGACCTATTTGCAAGTGTGTAAGACTTAGTGATCTAGATTGGATATACTCATGATCATCTTGGTTTCTTCATCTTTACCTTTCATGCATGCTTTCTAGTTAAGTATAATTGTTTTTCCATGCCTTCATTCTTTTGATGCATGATTGCTTATCCATTTGCCATGAAACATGACTATGAAGGTGATCCAATATTAGAAGCACAACTCCAAAAAGATATTGTTGTTTTTCTGCATGCATAAATCATGTCATCTCTTAGTCTATAGTTTGCACTTTGCTCGGGGATGAGCAAACCTTAAGTATGGGGTATTTTTGATAACACGATTCATGACTTAGGTTTAGGCACTCATTTAGATAGTTTTTCCGCTCATTCATGCATGGTTTAGCACTAGTTCACGACGTTTGCACTCAATTAATGTATTTTGTCGAGATAGACGTCTACACGGACTTTTGCATGCTTTGTAGGTATTTTGGGAGATTTAGGAGCTTAATCAATACATTTGAGGATCGTTCCTCGAGATGACATACCTTCGGACTCATTGGGAAGCAAGCTAGGAGCTAAGGGGGACACATGGGACCTTGTTGGTGCATACCATTCACCAAAATGGGGCTTGATGATCCAAAACAAGTTGAGGCACCAAAACCACGGCCACTGGGACTTCCACGGGCGTGGAAATGGGCCGTGGTTTTCCCCAGACAGCTGTGACAGCTGTCCCACGATCTTCATGGCCGACTCTTGCAATTTGTTGAGGATATAAGGTGGTCCTGTAGGCTGTTAGGGAGGAGACCCCATCACTCCAATCTCTCCCACACTCTCAACAACACATATTCTCTCATTGGAAGATTGGAAGGGAGCTTCACTTGGAGGCGAAGAAAAGGGTCCGTTGAAGAAGAAGAGAAGAACACACCATTCTTAGTTTTTCATAGTTTCGAGTGATTTTAAGTGAGTTTTGTGAAGACGATTTGCTCGGTTTTGTGAGGAACGATATTGAACCTTCTTTTGAAGGGTTGTTAGTCCTTATTATGATACATTCAGCTTGATTTTCTTTGTTCTACTTATTCATTTCTATTTCACTTCATTTACTTGCTATGGAAGCCATGAATGTATGCTTGTTGAGTTTGATTGTTGAAATGCATGTTGTTGGCTAGATAGATGTGATTCTAGGGTAAGGAAATGATGGTTATGGCTTGGACTATGATATAATGGACATAGATGTACCTTTGGTTGATTCGTTTGCTTGAACCGAGTTGCTGTTGGAAACCACGGTTCATTCTTGCCTTTCCACGGCCGTGGACTGGGATGAACAACCCATGGTTCTGACTAACTCACTTGTTTTGATGAATCTAAGTGCTAGAATGTTAGATTGTTGAAATCCTAGTGTTTGCTGAACTAAATCTATCCTAGGGTGACCTAGTGTTAGCAACTAAGTGTTAGAAGAGACCTACCCGGTGATACTTGCTCCTAGATACCGAAGATAACGAATTCTAGGTAGTAGTGAGCCTCACAAGCCGCTATTGGACTGAATGTGCTAGGATAAGTGTTTAGGACTTGCCTTCCCGAGACTTACCCGGTAAGGAGAGGTTAGATCCCTAGATAACCATCCGGTTTGTGTAGATATCCCTACCTTAGGCTCCTAGAGACTTACCCGGTGATAGGACCTTAGGTGCGGGATTAGTGGATCATGAGACCTACCCAGTAATTGATCCCACTTGAGAAACATTCCTTCCAAACATACTATAGTTTATCCAAGGTTGATTAGAAGCTTGAGTCCTATGCCATAACCGGAATTTCCAACCCCTAGAATCTGCTTTTCCCTCTTTGATCTCATATCTCGCGTTTGTCTTGCTTGTTTGTGTTTATTTGCTAGATTGTTAGTTTGTTTGCATTCTTATACCGTTGTGATTCTTGATTGATCACCACGCAAAACCAAACCCAAAAATATTGAGATTTTCATTTATTTGTTTCCTTCCTCTTTCTTAGCCTAGATCAACACTATCCTTAGTCACTAATAGATTCAATCTCACCTCAGTTTTTGTGTTCGACCTCGGAATACTATCCCTACTATGAAACGTCCCGTACACTGCGGGTTCGCTAGGAGTAAGGAAAAATATAACGAGTATAAATTTAGGACTTTTGCGTGCATCAATTCCTAGACGTAACATCAACTCTAGCCATGTCATCCCGTACCTGATCTGGAGCTACAACACTCGAACTCCCCGACTCGTCCCAACATAATGAGGTATAACATCTCCGTCCATACATTGCCTCATATGGTGCCATCCTAATCGACACTTGCCAACTGTTATTAATAAAAATTCCACCAACAAAAGGTGGTCTGGCTATACTTGGCCATAATCAAGTACACATGCTCGCAACATGTCCTCCAAGGTCTGCATACTCTGCTCGGACTAGCCGTCGGTCTGAGGATGGTTTGCGGTCGTGAAATGAAGGCTCGAACTAGGGCGGCGTGTACCTACTGCTAGAACCTCGAATTAAAACACCCGTCCCTATCCGAGATGATATTCCTCAGCACTCCATGTAATCTCACAATCTGTAGAGTGAACTCATCGGCTGAACGACTCACCGGCCACGTTTCCCAAATAGGGATGAAATGCGCGGTCTTCGTCAACCGATTTACTACCACCCGTATCGCGTCAGAGCTCCTACTCGGTCTCAGACCGGTAACGAAATCCATGGATATGTCCTCCAACTTCCACTACGGCACAAGTAGTGGGTGGAGCTCTCCTCCGAGTCTCTGGTGCTCGATCTTGACCTACTAACAGGTCGCACTTCGGGCCACATATCTAGCCATATCGGGCTTGAGCCCACCCCACCAATAAGATCTCCTAATATCCTGGTACATCTTACTCGTTCCTGGATGCACCGAGTAAGGTGTCGAATGTGCCTCATGTAGAATCCGCTCTCCTCCGAGTAAGGCGTCTTAATAACCCGTGTACTCCTATGGTAAATTGTGGTGCCTTCCCTCGGGCATCCGGTCCCAAATCCTCATCAAAATGGGACATCCCTCTGCTTGTGTCGGATCTCTCCGGGCAGGTCATGTAATACCTCTAACTCGGACAAATGACAGTCTGTATCCGGGAACCGGATATCCATCTCTAACTCTATCAAATCCATCTACAACTGAGGCTGAATTTTAAGCCAAGCTATATCCTCATGTCGAGGCGTCCTCCTACTCAAAGCATCAGCGACCCCGTTCTCCTTCCCCGGATGGTACAAAATCTCCAAGTCAACATCCTTAATTAGCTCTAACCATCTCCTGTGGTAGTTAATTAACTCTCGCTGAGTGAATATATACATCAGGCTCTTATGGTATGTGAAGATTTGGCAAGTGGCCCCGTACAAGTAGTGTTGCTAGATATTCAGGGTAATGCCTCTAGCTCAAGATCATGGGTAGGATAGTTATCCTCGTACGTCTTCAGCTGGCAAGACGAGTACGCAATAACCTTACCCCTCTACATCAAAATGCACCCCAAGCCTAGCTTGGAGGCGTCACTATACACTAAAAAATCCTCTATGCCCTCTACATCAAAACGCTCCCAAGCCTAGCTTCAGCTCCTCGAAGTTGCGCTGAAATGGCTCGGACCGGATGAACCTAGTAGACTTCCTCAACAAGGAAATGAGTGGACATGCTATCATTGAGAATCCCTCAATAAACCGGCGGTAGTAACACTCCAAACCCAAGAAATTGCGTACCTCCTCAACCGACCTAGGAGGCGACCATGACGTAACGGACTCTATCTTCGTCGGGTCGACCATGATACCTTCTGCGGAAAATATATGACCAAGGAATGCCACCTCGGACATCCAGAAACTCGCACTTAGAGAGCTTAGCGTAAAGCTCTCTATCTTGAAGGACGCGAAGTACCGTCCTCAGGTGTCCCGCATGCTCCTCTCTACTCTAGGAGTAAACCAAGATGTCGTCTATAAACACTACCACGAACTGTTCCAAGAAGTCGATGAAGAAGCCGTTCATCAACTCGATGAACACGGCGGGTGCATTCGTGAGCCTGAATGGCATCACAATGAACTCATAATGGCCGTATCGCGTCCTAAATTCCATCTTCGGCACGTCCTCCTCTCTCACCCTCAGCTGGTGATATCCCGATATAAGTCAATCCGCGAAAACAAGGAGGCTCCCTGCAACTGGTCCGGCAAATTGTCAATGCTTAGTAAAGGGTACTTGTTCTTCATGGTGACTTTGTTCAACTCTTGATAATTAATGCATAGCCTCAATGATCCGTCCTTCTTCCTGACAAAGAGGACTGGTGCAACCGAAGGGGAAACGCTCAAGCGTATTATACCCCTCTCCGCTAAATCCTCGAGTTGCTTCTTCAGCTCTAGCATCTTGATCGGCTCCACAACAAAATTAACACTCCTCCGCAGTGGTAGTCCGGGTGGCTCCCCGAAAACGTCTTCAAACTCGCATTCCACGGGAATCTTCTCTAGCGATGGTCCCGCCTCCTCTTTCATGGCATAATACCGGAAGGGCTCGCATCCCTGCCGGATAAGTCTTGTGGCTCGGACCGTGCTAATGACTGTATCGGCCATTCCGAGGTCACAACCTCGAAAAATCACCGCTTGTCCCGTCTTTGCGGTGACCATCACTGTCCTCTGGCTGATTTACAAAAGGTATCGGTGGTGGTCCATCCAATCCATCCCTAAGATGACTTCTTCATGCACTAAGTGCATGATATAGAATTCGGCTAACCGATGACGGTTTCCTAAACGAATGTGACAACCGCGTACCTCTCGGGTACCACAAACCTTACCCCCGTCGGGTAACCCTGTAATGAAGGGTCTCCACTCTACCGTAACTAAGGATAACCTAGCTACAGAATCATAAAATATAAAAGAGTGCGTAGCACTACTATCAAATAAAACTCGGACCAAAAGACCGGGAATCTAAATAATACATGTGGCTGTTGCGCCACTGAATCAACGACACTCCTCAACTCAAATACTCTAGCCTGGGTGCCTCTAGTCTCAGTGGTGCCTCCACCATGACCCCTACCTCGTCCCTGCCACTATGAACCCTATGCCTGAAAATGGGGCGGCCTTTGTCAACCTCCTGCCATGATTGCAGGTGAAGAACCCTCCTGTGCCTGTGCTTTGCCCTGACAGCAAAAAGCGACTCGGTGACCCACAAGTGAAACAACTCATGGGTGGTATCCTACACGTTGTCCTAATGTGTCCGTACTATCCACAATTGTGGCACTATCGTCCCCAATTTGGTGCCTGCATCGGCTATTGAGGACCGGGACGTCTCTGTGACTAGCTGCGTCCCTGTCCTTAGGCTTCTTCCCCCGTACTAGCTGGCCATGCCATGTGCATCTTATCCGGCACACCGGATTGTGCTACTCTCCTAGACCCTGGTCGGCCCCTCTCATATGCTGAAGCTTGGTCCTAGTACTCCGTTAGGGAGTCACAACGGAATCCCGCAAGGTAAAGCGTGGGTGGACTCCCTCAATCTCTTGGAGAATAGGTAAACATGCTGGTACGCTGGAGGTGTTGCGGTGCCCAATAAAGCTAACTCCGTCCAAAATCGCCTAATAGCCTCGATGATCGGGACGTCCTCGAATTCCGCCTCCAAGAAGTCGTGGACTTTGACTCTCCTCAGTGAATCCGGGCAAAAGGTCTCCCTAAAGAGGCTCAGTAGCTGATCCAACCTGGTCACACCGCCTCTAAATAACCTCCACCAATATTGGGCCTGATCCCGGAATAGCGTCTAGACTATCTCAACCTTCCTCTCCTCCGGGCAACGGATCGCCTCTAATGCAGACTCCACATGCCCAATCTAGTGCTCCACCTCTAACCCTACCTTCCCGTCAAAGTAGGTTACATGCTGCTGGTTGAAAGACTTCAACCATGAATCATGTCTCGGTGACCTCAACTCGTCTCTCGCCCTAACAACATTAGCAACTAGCCCGGATTCCATTATCCCTGGTGCAACTATCTGTGGTACAACAGTCTTTCGTGCATCATTGACCTCAATCACCCTTTGCGAGGTCTCAGCTGATCTCGCTGATGCAGGTGCAGGTACCGGTGGTGCGGGAGGTGGTGCTCCCGTCCTAAACGCCTCCCCTACCCTCTGAACATAATCTTTGTAAACAGAAGCCCCAATAGATGCTCCCCCGGTCCTAGTAGATGAAGAACTCAACGCCCCGGAGCTCACAAATGTCCTATCCCTAGCCTCGGGAATGATGCTCTTTGCGACGTCCTCCACGGGAACCTCAGCTGCTGGCCGATCCACAAATAGTGTGTCCACAATGGGGATACGTGCCCGACCTCTCGCTCTTGGAGGTATCTGTTAGCATGAAATATTGTGATATTTTAGGCACGTTTTCTAATCGTATTTGATTCATATTGATAGTCTTTGATTGAGCTTTGTGCATATGTGAGCTAGTATTGCCTATATTGTCGATATGGATGTCTACACGAGTTCTATGTTGATTATAGGTGATTTGGAGCTATTTCCGAACGGAATCGAGCAAAGGAGAGTTGAGTTGATATGTCCATAGATCGAGGACACCTTTTGGAAGCAATTTGGAGTCTTAGATTGAGGAATGCACGAATGAAGGCAAGAACCACGTTCTCACCCTAAATTACGGCCGTGGATTTTGAGTCAGAATTCGATGTTCATTCCAGGAGATATTACGGCCGTGGAACTAACCGTAGTAGTTTCCACGCCCTAAATTACGGTCGTGAAAAGATTCCACGACCGTGATTTTGGCGAATCTTTTCGCCATGTTTCGAAGCCACGATCTTTTGAAGATTGGGCCGGGCCGACATTTTGCCCTGCATTATAAAATAGACGGATGAGGCAAGATTCCGTCACCTCGCTCACAACCTTTCAACCCTCGCTTAGCGGCAAAACGCAAAAAACCCTCATCTTGGAGGTAATTTGGAGATCTCATTGAAGATCAAAGTTCGTATTGAAGAGTTGCTGTTTGTGATCTTCGTGTTTGTGGAAGATCGAAGTTCTTGGAGGATTTTGCAAGAAGATCTCTCTTCTTGTTTAGGTTTGATTCAGAATCGGATTGACATCCCGTTTCTCTTCTTTCCTAAAGATTGTGATTGCTTGGTCCGTTTTGAATCTTTGGATAAACACTTGTTCTTGATTGTGATTCTGAGATTCACTTAAAGATTATTGATAGTTCTTGAAAGTTTTCATCTTTTATCTCTTAATTCTTGAATCAATATCAATATGACAGTTATTGGCTAAAAACCCTTAACAATTCTAAGGTGAAGGGTTGATAGTTGTGGCTTAGATGATGATAGATTGATCGTAAACAGATTAGACCCTGAGAGTTAGAGAATTATCGCCGACAACCCTAAATCACGGGCTGTTCTTGAGTTCCACGACCGTGGAATCTCAAGATCCAACCGTAATTTCCCTAAGTCTACGAGCTTGCTTTTACCTTAATCTAAAGTTAAAGATTTGCTTTAGCTTAGCTTAGACTTGTCTTTTCTAGGTGGTAGTGAAGCCTCAACAACCTCTACCTCGATTGTGAGCCTCAACAACCTCAATCGGATAAGTTAGTCTTGATCTTTAGATTATAAGTTTGGGTATTTGATACTAATCCTTGCCTTTAGAATCTTTCTATATTGAGCCTCAACAACCTGTATAGGGAGTGTCTTTTAGGTGAATTACATAAGGTTTTTGGAACCTCAACCGTACGATTACCTTACATTAGTATACCCTTGCATATCTCGACTCTGTCTTTATATCATTAGTATATCTTGAATCAATTGCCACAGCTGGATACTTGGATCTTTAGGATTGTTGTTTTCCCGATAATTTGCAAACTCCCATATTCACTTGCTTGATAACCTGCGATCGAGTTCGTTCCACCCAAATCCCTGTGTTCGATACTCTGGAATTCTTGCTAATCTACGTCGATCCGTACACTGCGGGTTCGCTTGCTTGATTCTAGTTTTATAAATTTAAAGCTTATTTGCACACACCTCTAGGGGCGAACAAGTTTTTGGCGCCGTTGCCGGGGATTTGGCTTCGTCCGAATCCGGTAGCCGGTTGTCAAGCTTGGGAGCTTGCTCTCGTTATTTGATTTTTCTTTGAGTGCATGCGCAGGTCTAGGAACACCGAAGATCTCTTACCCCTTGATCAAGAGCTAGAGAAAACCTTGAGGCAAAAGCGCAAGGAAAGGAAGATGGCTGAAGAAAACGAGCACAATCTTCAAACAAAGTTGGCGGAGAAAGAAGCTCAACTCCGATGGAATGAGACTCTCCTCCAGGATGAGATGGATCGTCATCAATCTCAAGTTAACAGTCTACAAGACGTGATCGTCCAAATGAAGATAAAGATGAGCGACCTTGAAGATAAGGTGGGCAAGAAGTTCTCGAGAAGGAGGACAAGATCTAGAAGAAGAACCCACTCGTCCACCGATGATAGCGATTCTTCCATGCCTCCGTTAGAAGAGATTGATCCCACGATCAATATAAATCCTTTCAATCCACAAGGAGCTGCTAACCGCCGCATTCCACCTAGGAATGCGAGGGTCGAACGTGTGGATAATGAGCCGAGGACTCTTGGCCAGCGGATGGATCCAACACAACAACCACGCCGCTTAGGTGTGAATTTTGATGCTGAAGATGTACAAGGGTTTAGCTTTAACCCTCAAGTTATCACTCTTGTTCGCCAAAGTCAGTTTGGCGGTACAAGCGCTGAATCTCCACACCAACACTTGCAGAACTTCGAGTGTATGATGGAGACGATGAGACCGAAGAGCGCTACTACCAACAGCTATAAGCTCAAACCTTTCTTTTTCTCCTTGAAAGGGAAAGCGCTATCTTGGTACCAAGCTCTTCCTAGTGGGAAACTAGAAACGTGGGAAGACCTCTTCGCAGAGTTTCTCACCAAATTCTTTCCGCCATCCAAAACGGCGGAACTTAGAGGTAAGATTAATGCTTTTTCTATGAGACCTAACGAAAGTTTGTTTCAATCTTGGGAAAGGTTTCAGGATTTGCTATTGGATTGCCCTCATCATGGCATATCCAAGCTTGCCTTGCTGGAGATTTACTACAAAGGGCTGGATGCGGGAACGCAATTCAACCTCCAATCCCTCTCATGTGGAACGTTCATGGACATGAGAGAAGATGACGCTTGGGACTTCATTGAGAAGCAAGCAAGAGTCATAGAGAAGTATTCCCACCGGAAAGTGGAGGGAAATCGTGTGGAGCAAGGAGCAAAGCTCACACATGAAGCTCAAAATCAGATTTTCTCCCTCAACAATGAGATCAAAGAGTTGAAGGAGACTATCAAGACCAACTTCCCAAAGCAACAAGAGAAAGATGTTGGCTATTTGGGCAACAACAACGGCGGTGATAACACCAACCGCAACAACAATAACCGGAACAATAACCGGAATAACAATTGGAATGGAAACAACAACAACCGGAACAACAACAATTGGAACAACAATCGGGGTTCGAACAACAACAATTGGCGCTCCAATCAACAAAATTCCGGTAACTCCTATCCTTCCAATTCCAATTCACTAACTCCACCCTCTTCTTCCTCTACTCCTTTGAAAAGCCAGGGGCAATCATCAAATGGAGGAAACAATACGGGAAAGGAGAAGCCGGATCCCATGTTGGAAACAATCTTGGGAAAGCTTCAAGGGTTGGAGAACCGCATCATCAAGGTTGATGATCAAATTTCTAAGGTTGACAAAGCTCAAAAGGTTTTGGAAAACCAAATGTTCAACCATGCGGAGGAAGTTCCTAGAAATCAAGGGAAACTTCCAGGAAAAACGGAGGACAACCCTAAGGGAAGGGTAATGGCGATTACAACTAGGAGCGGAGTGACTACCACCGATCCGCAGCCTACGTTCGTTGAAGTCCCCGTAGAGAAGGGCAAAGAAAAGGGGAAGGAGAAGGAAGACGTCTATGTTCCTCCTCCAGCTTTCAAACCTCCCCTACCGTTCCCTCAATCTAGAGCGCGAGCGCGCCTAGATAAACAATTTGGTAAGTTTATAGAACTCATGAGCAAGCTGCATATTAATATACCTTTCATTGATGCCATTGTAGGTATGCCGGCTTATGGCAAGTTCTTGAAGGAGCTCCTCTCTAACAAGAGGAAGCTAGAAGATTTTGGTGAAGTCAAGATGAGTTCGGATTCTTCGGAGCTCATCAAGACTATGAAGGAGAAAATGCCCCCAAAGCTGAAAGATCCGGGATCATTTTGCATTCCCATTGGAGTGGGAGAAGTCACATATGACGCTTTATGTGACTTGGGAGCAAGTGTGAGCATCATACCACTTGCATTGTGCAGGAAGATCGGTTTAGGCGACCCTAAACCGGTGAAGATGACGTTATACATGGCGGATCGATCCATTACTCGCCCCGTCGGCATTGTAGAAGACGTCCCGGTCAAGCTAGGCAAGTTCTTTGTTCCCATTGATTTTGTCGTGCTTGACATTCCTGCGGATAGTCCGGTCCCGATCATACTCGGAAGGCCGTTTCTTGCAACTTCTGGCTGCATGGTCGATTGCAAGAATGGGAGGCTCGCTTTTGATATTGGGGAAGAGAAAGTAGAATTCGTTCTTTCCACTCTAGTGAAGGAGCCAATCTTTGATGAGGATATTTACAATGTCCAAGACGAAGAAGGTTTATCTAGGGAAGAGGTAAGTGCAATTCTCTTTAACGATCCTTTGCAAAAGGTTATTACTATGAGTCTAACCGATGTAGGAGAAGAGGAAGAGTGCAAAGAGGAAATTAAAGCCTTAGGAGCACAAGAAGAGATGTATGAAGTGGAGTTTGAGAAACTCCACGATGAGGCTGAAAATACTCGAATCCACGGTCATACTCTGTATTCCACGACCGTGGATTCCACGACCAAAATCAACCTCCATTCCAGAGGATATTACGGCCGTGGAACACCAGAGGAGACCGTAATTTTGGCCGTGGAAGATGGTGATCGGCATACTTCTTCAACTTCTTCTAATTCTTCTCCAAACCATCCAACCTCCTTAGAAACTTCTAAGGAAACATCGGAAGCTCCTCAAGGATCATTGGAAGCTCCGAAAGCAATGGAACTCAAACCACTTCCTACTCATCTAAGGTACGCTTTTCTTGGATCTAATTCCACCTTCGCGGTTATCGTTAGTTCCGAATTAAGCATAGATGAACATGAACAGCTCATGATTGTCCTTAGGAAACATAGAAAAGCCATAGGCTATACTATTGAGGACTTAGTAGGAATTAAACCCTCCCTATGCATGCATAAGATACTAATGGAGGAGGACTTTAGAACTTCAAGACAACCTCAAAGGCGGTTGAATCCGACCATGAAGGAGGTTGTCAAGAAGGAAATTCTTAAACTTCTTGATGCAGGTATCATCTATCCTATCTCCGATAGCAAGTGGGTGAGCCCAGTTCAAGTAGTTCCGAAGAAGGGAGGAATGACGGTCATCACCAATAAGAACAACGAACTCATTCCTACCCGAACCGTAACTGGATGGCGAATGTGCATAGACTACCGCAAGCTCAACAATGCAACGCGGAAGGATCACTTTCCATTGCCATTCATCGATCAAATGCTTGAAAGGTTAGCACAACATTCATACTTTTGCTACCTTGACGGCTATAGTGGTTTCTTTCAGATCCCGATACATCCGGATGATCAAGAGAAGACCACATTCACGTGCCCTTGGGGTACGTTCGCTTATAGGAGAATGCCGTTCGGGCTTTGCAACGCCCCAGCCACCTTTCAACGGTGCATGATGGCCATCTTCTCCGAATACGTAGAGGAAATCATGGAAGTCTTCATGGACGACTTCTCCGTTTACGGTTCCTCTTTTAACGATTGTCTTTCTAACCTTTCTCTTGTTTTGCAAAGATGTGAAGACACTAACCTAGTTCTTAATTGGGAGAAGTGTCAATTCATGGTTAAGGAAGGAATCGTGTTAGGTCATTTAGTCTCTAGTAGAGGGATAGAGGTAGATAAAGCTAAAATAGAGACCATAGAGAAACTTCCTCCCCCAATTTCGGTGAAGGGAATAAGAAGTTTCCTAGGACATGCTGGATTTTATAGACGTTTCATTCAGGACTTTTCTAAAATATCAAAACCTCTCACTAATCTATTGATGAAGGATGCAGTTTTTGAGTTTTCACAGGAATGTCTAGATGCGTTCAACACCATTCGGCAAGCTCTAATTTCAGCACCTATTATCCAACCTCCGGATTGGACTCTTCCCTTCGAGATTATGTGCGATGCTAGTGACGTAGCCATTGGAGCTGTTCTTGGGCAACGAAAGGAAGGACGAACCCACGCCATATACTACGCTAGCAAGACGCTAGACGAAGCTCAACTCAACTACGCCACTACGGAAAAGGAGTTTCTAGCCATTGTCTACGCTATTGACAAGTTTCGCTCTTATCTTGTAGGTGCAAAGGTGATTGTCTACACGGATCATGCTGCGATCCGGTACCTCCTTGCAAAGAAAGACGCGAAGCCAAGGCTAATTAGATGGATTCTTCTCCTACAAGAATTCGATCTTGAGATCCGCGACAAGAAAGGCTCGGAAAATTCTGTTGCGGATCATTTGAGTCGTCTAACACATCTAGAGGACGACCATTTGCCCATTGATGACTCCTTCCCGGACGAACACCTACATATCATAGAGGAGTGCATCAAGGTAATCTCCAAAGGTAACGAACCATGGTTTGCTGACTTCGTTAACTATTTGGTTTGCCAGGAGATACCACCTGGACTGTCATACGCACAAAGGAAGAAGTTCTTCAAGGACGTCCGGGAATACCATTGGAACGAGCCTCTCCTCTTTAAGAGAGGTCCGGATGGCATCATCCGGCGATGTATGCCGGAAGATGAGATGCAAAGTGTCATCCGTCATTGTCATTCACTACCTTGTGGAGGACACGCTAGTTCGAACAAAACTAGCGCAAAGGTATTGCAATCTGGATTCTATTGGCCTACTTTATTTAAAGATGTGCAATCCTTTGTTTCTTGTTGCGATGCTTGTCAAAGAACAGGCAATATCTCTAGAAGGAACGAGATGCCCCTCAACAACATCCAAGAGGTGGAGATTTTCGACGTTTAGGGAGTCGATTTCATGGGACCATTCCCTTCTTCTTGTGGAAACCAATACATACTATTGGCGGTAGATTACGTCTCTAGATGGGTCGAAGCAATTGCCTCTCCCACGAATGATGCCATGGTGGTGGTTAAGTTCTTCAACAAGACCATCTTTCCGCGATTCGGAACACCAAGGACGATCATTAGTGATGGAGGTTCTCACTTCATAGCCCGTCGCTTTGAAGCTCTTCTAACCAAGTATGGGGTTACTCACAAGATCGCCACCCCTTACCATCCACAAACGAGTGGACAAGTTGAGATCTCAAACAGGGAGATCAAGGGAATTCTAGAGAAGACGGTTTCAAGGACTAGGAAGGATTGGTCCTTGAAACTAGATGATGCATTATGGGCATACCGGACTGCATACAAGACTCCCATAGGAACCACACCATACAACCTTGTGTATGGGAAGTCTTGTCATTTGCCGGTAGAGCTAGAGCACAAAGCGTTTTGGGCTATCAAATGGCTAAATTTCAGCATGAAGGAAGCGGGAGAGAAGCGTCTCCTAGACATCAACGAGCTGGATGAACTCCGTTTGAACGCCTATGAAAACGCTAAGATCTACAAGGAAAGAGCAAAGCGTTGGCATGATAAGCATATCATTCCAAAGGACTTCCAAGAAGGAGATCAAGTTCTCCTCTTCAATTCAAGACTTCGCCTCTTTCCAGGTAAGTTAAAATCTCGTTGGACTGGACCTTTTCAAATTAAGCGTATTTTCCCCCATGGTGCAGTTGAAATATGGGGTGAAGCTAGCGGAAGTTTTAAGGTGAACGGCCAACGACTCAAGAAGTACTCGCCGGAACTCCAAGCTGAGGAGTTTGCACCTACCGCACTCGAATAAGTGCGAGATTGGTCTAGCTACGGACCTTAAACAAAGCGCTTCTTGGGAGGCAACCCAAGGTATTGCATTCTCGTTTTTGTTTTCGATTCATAGTTAGTTTAGAATAGAAGTTTTTGCTTTATTTTGCCTCGATTTCTTCCGGTATGTTCATGTTTTTGGTTGTAGGATCGATGGAAAAGGAGAAAGGAGGGATAATGTCAAAGAAAAGCGACGAAATTTGGACTTTGAAGCTTTACAGAGGGTTCCACGGTCTAAATCACGGTCGTCATAGCTACAGTGGCCGTAATTCTCAAAAGCCTGTGAAAAATCACCAAAACCACGGGTCCGTACATTTCCACGGCCGTGGAATGCCCCGACAGACCGTGATTTTTGAAATTTTGCCTGCGAGTATAAAAGCCACACTTCATCACAAAAACACCACAATCCTTCCCCAATTCCACGACCTAGATACCGAAAACACGAACCCTCTCCAAATTCTTCATTTTCTAATCGTTTTCAACGATTCTTCGTCCTAAACTGCGCAAATCCAACCACGAACAAGATTCAAGCAACAAATCGAGTGGAAATCGATCAACAAACGCACATTTTAGATTTTTCAATCCGAAAAAGAGGTTAATTCTTTCTCTTCGATTCTCGCGGATTTGGTTCGTTTTTGCCATAGATTTTTAGAAAGAACTGACAAGGATTGGAAGGAATTAGATTAGGACTGCTTATTGTGGTGATATTTGGTGAATTTACTGAGATTCACGAAATTCTGTAACGAATCACGGTCTCTGGAGGTTCCACGGCCGTGGTTTCTATAGAACAGACCGTGATTTTTGGAGAAAAATGGATTTCGTAAGGAGAGTTTCGGGAAGGATAAAGGAGAAGAAAGGGGACCAAAATAAGAAAAGAAAGGGCAACCCCTCCACATCTAGAGCACCACCACCCTCATCTCCCTCACCACCATCCTCACCTTCACCTCCATCTTCACCACCTCACCCTAGCATCCCAACCATACATGATGACCACCTAGCTGCATTTGAGAAGATAGAGAAGAGGACAGTGATAGGTCCTAGATATTTGTTGTTGGAGGACCTACATCCTCTCAACATAGTAGATGACCTTACATGGCTCTTGGATAGAGCCGGTTTGCTTGTCTTCACGAACATTCGTGAAGACGCTTATGAGGAGATTACCCGAGAGGTTGTGACGTCTTTCGAGCACAGCCATGTTGATAGGACCGTCTCCTTCCGTCTCATGAATAGAGACTACCAATTGAGCATTGTTGAATTCGGGACCATTTTTGGGTTCCATGAGACCTACAACGGTCGACTCCCTAGAAGCGTTTCCGCTAAGGATTTTTGGGAGGAAGTGGCTATGATCTACGCCGACGAGGACCGTTGGCATCCAGCTGATACCAAGGCTAAATTGATGTACCATTTAGCCTTGAAGATAGCCCACCGTGTCCTTTCGGAGTGCCTCTTCCCTAGGACGGAGACGCCCCAAAAGATCAAGACGGATGAGCTATTCCTCCTTTACGCTATGCTTCATGGATGCCGCGCAGATTGTGCTACTCTTTTGGCGGCGACAATAAGTAAACTCAAGAACAAATCGAGAGGGAACATTGGATATGGTGGGATAGTGACCCACATAGCTAGGAGCTTTGGTGTAGATTTTTCAGCCTGCACCCGCATACCCGCCGTACCTCTAGGACTACATGCATTCATGGTTAGGGGACTCATCTTCCCCACACATAGAGGTCCGCCTTATGCGGGCATGCCCTGGGAGAGTAGGACAGGCAGGGGTATTGAGTGGCTGCCAGAGTATTCCATTGTGGCGGGACGCCACAATTAGAAGGAGACGTTCGCTGCGATGCATGCGAACAGGCTTGTAGCTCCCCCTTACGTTCCACCACCGGCTGAGGATGAGGAGGACATGGGAGAGCAGTACGAGAGTGGTGGAGGAGCAGAGCAGGAGTTCGGCACGTTTCCGGATCAGCCGGATGCGACCCCGGATGTACCTAGGCGCTCTCCACGCCCAGCTAGAGCTTCAGGCTCGTCATCTCGCCGCGCCAGCGTGAGTGAGAGGCCCACGTGGATGACTACACCTCCCACTTGGTACGATACACCCCCTCCTTGGTCCACGACGCAGCCAGCAGCACCACCGCCACCACCAGCACCAGCCGATGCCCCCACATGGTATGATCACGCCCCGGGATGGTATGAGAGGATGCCGGATTGGGCTACCGGACTTTCAGAGAGAGTCGGAGCATTAGAGATCCGGGCGGATGCTAGAGACGGACGCTTAGACGACCTTGACCATATGATGAGGGACGTCTACCGCCAGCAGTTTGGGCGGTACTATGATCCGAGTTTCTCTCCATTCCCACCTCCACCGGCACCGCAGTGATTGATGACCGGACAGCTCGTTTTTAGACATTCCCGCCACCACTTGTGAGTTTCTTTTTCTTTTCTTTCTTTTGTTCTTTCTTGTGAACATTAGGGACAATGTTCGTCCTAAGTATGGGGTGGGATGTACTAAATGTTTGTAATAACTCTACTCTATATGTTGCTTCCATTACGAGACTATCATTGCATGTTCATTATATGTTACACGTTTCATTCTTGCATTGCATGAAAAGTGACTTGAAAAACCCATAAAAATTGAAAAATTTTGAAAATTTTGTGCTTCTAATGAATTGAGATGATTTCCATGATAATCACTACTTGTGAATTGAGTTTGATAACAATTGCATGCTTAAAAGGATTGTGAATCAAAAAGGATTTGAATGAATGAATTTTACCTCTTTTGCAAGTTTTATAATGTGAAAATGTTGCCTAAATCATGTTGAGAGATTGAAGTTGAAATCACATTATAAGTTCCTATACTTCTTGTTGAAATGATTAAGGCAATTCGATACTTTCTTTCCTCTTTCTTTGATCATCTAGCTCCTCATTGAAATATTAGCCTCCCTTACCCATCCGGGAACTTGGAAAGTGAATGAGAAAAAGGCATGTTTGATGTGGGAGGGCCATGAGAGCAATTATTTGCAATCAATTGAATAGAAAGAAAGTATAGGTTCGGGGAAGTGAATCATGACGATGAGTAACTCGGCACCATTCACATAGCCGGGTGTTTGTGTCTTGCCAAAGTCGGATTGAGCGATATTCCTAGCGGATTATGGTATGTGCACTAAGGGTTTGAGGCATCTCTTGCAAATTTTGAGAAACGCCAATCTCCTAGGCTTCGGTTTTTGTGCACCTCTATCCATAACTCCAAAAGTAAAGTCGAAAAAGAAGAGAGCAAAGCTCTAAGTGAAGTGTTGCGGAAACCGCAAAAGAAGAAGAAGGTAGTTGTCCACTTTCCCGGATTTATGCACCACTCTCCCTTAAAGTTTTCCCTTCCCTTCCATACTCTAGACCTTTTCTTTGAAAGTCCTTAAGATCAAAAGAATGTTATATGGCTTGGTGATCTAAATTGAAGTTCTTATGATTGATTTTGATAATATTTGAAGGTTATAATGCTTGTT
The DNA here is from genome assembly GCA_033239125.1 of Fagopyrum homotropicum. Taxonomy (NCBI): domain Eukaryota; kingdom Viridiplantae; phylum Streptophyta; class Magnoliopsida; order Caryophyllales; family Polygonaceae; genus Fagopyrum; species Fagopyrum homotropicum. The sequence goes on along the minus strand of BSWB01000001.1, from coordinate 73,846,608 downwards.
TGGAAGTTAAATTGATTCATGAGTTTTCTTTGCCTTTTACTCTCTAATCAAGTGTGTGAAAGTTTGAAAAACGATTGAAGCAAGGTTTGAGAATGATCTATTCTTTAGAAGTCACTTTCATCCAAAAGAAGGTACACATATTTCATCCTAACTCTTGTTTAAAACTTTTTGAAAGACCTTGCTTAGGGACAAGCAAGTGCTAAGTATGGGGTTATTTGTTAGCATGAAATATTGTGATATTTTAGGCACGTTTTCTAATCGTATTTGATTCATATTGATAGTCTTTGATTGAGCTTTGTGCATATGTGAGCTAGTATTGCCTATATTGTCGATATGGATGTCTACACGAGTTCTATGTTGATTATAGGTGATTTGGAGCTATTTCCGAACGGAATCGAGCAAAGGAGAGTTGAGTTGATATGTCCATAGATCGAGGACACCTTTTGGAAGCAATTTGGAGTCTTAGATTGAGGAATGCACGAATGAAGGCAAGAACCACGTTCTCACCCTAAATTACGGCCGTGGATTTTGAGTCAGAATTCGATGTTCATTCCAGGAGATATTACGGCCGTGGAACTAACCGTAGTAGTTTCCACGCCCTAAATTACGGTCGTGAAAAGATTCCACGACCGTGATTTTGGCGATTCTTTTCGCCATGTTTCGAAGCCACGATCTTTTGAAGATTGGGCCGGGCCGACATTTTGCCCTGCATTATAAAATAGACGGATGAGGCAAGATTCCGTCACCTCGCTCACAACCTTTCAACCCTCGCTTAGCGGCAAAACGCAAAAAACCCTCATCTTGGAGGTAATTTGGAGATCTCATTGAAGATCAAAGTTCGTATTGAAGAGTTGCTGTTTGTGATCTTCGTGTTTGTGGAAGATCGAAGTTCTTGGAGGATTTTGCAAGAAGATCTCTCTTCTTGTTTAGGTTTGATTCAGAATCGGATTGACATCCCGTTTCTCTTCTTTCCTAAAGATTGTGATTGCTTGGTCCGTTTTGAATCTTTGGATAAACACTTGTTCTTGATTGTGATTCTGAGATTCACTTAAAGATTATTGATAGTTCTTGAAAGTTTTCATCTTTTATCTCTTAATTCTTGAATCAATATCAATATGACAGTTATTGGCTAAAAACCCTTAACAATTCTAAGGTGAAGGGTTGATAGTTGTGGCTTAGATGATGATAGATTGATCGTAAACAGATTAGACCCTGAGAGTTAGAGAATTATCGCCGACAACCCTAAATCACGGGCTGTTCTTGAGTTCCACGACCGTGGAATCTCAAGATCCAACCGTAATTTCCCTAAGTCTACGAGCTTGCTTTTACCTTAATCTAAAGTTAAAGATTTGCTTTAGCTTAGCTTAGACTTGTCTTTTCTAGGTGGTAGTGAAGCCTCAACAACCTCTACCTCGATTGTGAGCCTCAACAACCTCAATCGGATAAGTTAGTCTTGATCTTTAGATTATAAGTTTGGGTATTTGATACTAATCCTTGCCTTTAGAATCTTTCTATATTGAGCCTCAACAACCTGTATAGGGAGTGTCTTTTAGGTGAATTACATAAGGTTTTTGGAACCTCAACCGTACGATTACCTTACATTAGTATACCCTTGCATATCTCGACTCTGTCTTTATATCATTAGTATATCTTGAATCAATTGCCACAGCTGGATACTTGGATCTTTAGGATTGTTGTTTTCCCGATAATTTGCAAACTCCCATATTCACTTGCTTGATAACCTGCGATCGAGTTCGTTCCACCCAAATCCCTGTGTTCGATACTCTGGAATTCTTGCTAATCTACGTCAATCCGTACACTGCGGGTTCGCTTGCTTGATTCTAGTTTTATAAATTTAAAGCTTATTTGCACACACCTCTAGGGGCGAACAATATCCTTACTCGTCCCCGTCTTGGGACGATAGGAGGAAGAGGGGGTCTACCCCTGGCTGGTCCTACGTAGGCGGTAGCTCTCGTGCGTGCCACTTGATATAGTGGCGTTTATTATTATATGAATATGTATATATATATATATGACAACTTAAGATCTTTTTACGGTAAAGAATTAAGAAGCATAAAGATGAACATGATCAAAAAATTCAAACAAGGCATACAAGGCCAAAACATCCTAAGGCCATATATTTAAATATGTACATATAAATCCAAAAACATCATAAGTCCATATATATAGCTATATAGATATATACCTATACCAAATTCAAAAATCTATGTCGCCGAAGATTGTGGAAGGAGCGGAGGTCCCGTACATTCTAAGGCAAACCCGACTCATGCACATGATTTTGAAATCAAAAAGTCAAAACCCGTGTGGGTTCTGTTTATTCCTTATTCGGCCTTTATAATATTGCGAGTGCCATTGTTGTCAACCTAGGTCTCTGATTGCACTTTGGAACACCCCGAATCCGTGGACTTGGGATTTTACGGGCGAGGCCTCACAATGGGTCCCGACCCTTAGCCTGACAACAATTTCACCGGGCCTTTCCCACAAGGCAAAAAATAAAGGCAAAACTCAAAGCGTTTATAATGTTTGTGAGAAACACTGAAAGTAAAGGTACAACTTAGAAACTCAGCCGAGTCCTCAAAGCGTTTATAATGTATGTGCAATCACCGCCCATACGGCCCCTGTCTGTGCCGCCCCTGTAGTGACCTCGATTGATAGCATGTATTATAGTCTGTATTTTGAGGCTGGTTTAGATGTTTTATCTTCATAAATCTGCATGTATAGATGTATATTCTTTGATTATATTGTTGTTTTGTCTACCTTTGCGGGAATCGAGGTCTACACCTAGTTTCGTTGTAATTGTAGGTAAAATGGAACGTTTTGCATCGAAATGGAGCTCAGGAAGCTAAGGAGTCATTGGAGCTACATTCAGGAGCATTGAGAAGATCTCAAGAAGCATAGAAAAGATTAAGAAGATTAATTTTGGACCAGATTCGAGATGATTCACATTCAGTTGAGATTCACCTCGGTCAGCTACAGTACCACCTCGACCGAGGTGATCTTGAAGAGCATCCCGACCGAGGCGAACACCCTGCCGCCGGCGAGATCTTTATTTTTGGCTGAGATCTTCTATTTTTGGAAGGAGGATATCTTATATTTTTGGATGGATTTCTGGAAGAAAGATATTATATTTAGCTAATTTATTTTGAGAGATACATATATATTTTTAGGAAATTATCTTTTTAAGATATCTTATCTTTGGAAGATAATTCTCCTATATAAAGGGCTGATTTTCTACTATTTAGCCATCTTGGGATCAAGGATTTTCTGAAGGATTTCTGGAGAGTTTGAAAGAAGAGTTTAAGGAAGTTTTGAAGGTTGAAGTTCAAGGAAGGAAGAAATCATAGATGGAGTTGGCTTTTGAAGGAGTTTGTAATAGTTTCTTAGATTTCTTTTGGTTTGTTGTCTTTGCTGAGTTGTGATTGAGGAACGCTTGTTTGTTAATTGTTTGATTCAATTATTGAGACCTTTTTTTAAGGTTTTCTTGTTCAAATATAGATTCCTTTCCTATTAATTTGATTATTGTTATCATGATGATTGTTGGCTAAGTTTCTTATGCGATTCTAGGGTGATTGGTTGAAGGTTGTGGGAAAGACGATGATAGAATGATCTTAATCCCAGCAGGACCCTGAAAGCTCGAGTCTTTACCTTAACCGTAGAACACCTCGGTCAGTCATGGAACATCTCGGCCGGGATGGAATGTAACTGAGCGAGGTGAACCTTTCCTGAACCTTATATGAGTTAAGAGTTTAAGTTTGCCAAATCCTATCCTTATTAAACCTTTCCTGGTTAAACGAAGCCTAGGATGAGACTTACCCTGTGATTCCTTTGCTTGTTTCCTAATATCATGAGTGTAGGTAATAAAGGTTTATCCTTTATGGGGTTTGAGTGTGCCTTCATCCCATCTTTGAAAGTTAGCTTGAGACTTACCCGGTAAAGGTTAGTTCTATTCCCTTGGTTGGTGTGTTGGTTTGAGATTATAGTTCCTTTCCTTAGTACCTTGAGACTTACCCAGGAATAAGAACTAGTCCCAGTGTGCCAGTTGTCGATCTGGACGACGAGTAGACTGAGGGGGAGGGAGCTGCACCACCATCACGTCTTGCCAGGCGCAGAGTCCGTAGACAGCGGGATCCGTAGCTCACAGATGGATAGACGAGCTGACGGATCAGATGATCGACTCTTACGCCGCCCTATCCTTGGACATATTGGAGATGAGGGAGAGCCAACACTACCACCGCCGGATGTTGAAGATACAATTCCAACACACTATGTGCTCCCCTTTGATCCTTCCCAGCATCCGTATATGCCATATCCACCACCACCACCACCAGAAGATCGGGACTAGAGCTTGCAGGGGTTTCTTTTATTTATTAATTATGCAGCTCAGCTTATGTCTGGTGAGTACTTTTCTTTCAAACTTATTTTGACCCATTGGGACAATGTGTCCCAAGTATGGGGTATTTGGATGTATTTATATGACTTATGTGTATGCTTATATGACTCGGTTCGGATATTTATGATTTTCTTTATGCTCTAGGTGTTTATCCGAGACTACATGCATGCATACAGGTTATTTGATTGAGAAAAACGTCAAAAACTGGTTATGAAAAAAATTTTATGACCTCCACCGAAGTGACTCTGACCAATCGAGGTGCAGCACCTCGGTTGACTTAGAACATCTCGACCGAGGTGGTTTAACTGAAACAATTTTCGAAATGATTTTTGTGCTCCTTATCAGGATATGACCTCAGTGAAGATTTTGTTGCAGACTGGTTTTGAAATCTTTATATGTTTGAAAGGTTTTGTGATATGTTTAAGTTGCGGAATGCTTTGTTTAAAATTTTTGGCATGTTTAATACTTTGTTTTTATCCAAATTATGTTGAATTTGAAGGTTAATACCACATGATAAGTTCTATCACTTTCTTCCTGGGATGATTAAGGCAATTCATTCTCTTCTCTTCTTCTTCTTCTTCTTCTTGATCATGCTTTAGCCCCTCATATACATATTTGCCTCCCTTTACCTATCCGGGAATTTGGAAGCAAGCAAATGAAAAGCAAGTGAAAGAAAAGTTGAGATGTTGGTTGGAAGTTAGAGAGAAACAAATAGGTTTGGGGAAGTCAATCATGATGATGAGTAACTTGGCACCACTCACATAGCCGGGTGTTTGTGTCTTGCCAAATTCGGATTAAGCGATATTCCTAACAGGTCATGGTATGTGCATCAAGGGTTTGATGTATCTCAAGAAATTAATGATTGCTAATCTCCCAGGCTTCGGTTATTGTGCACCTCTATCCATGCATCCCAAAAAGTAAAAAAGTAAAATAAGCAAAACTTATTGGTGGAAGATGTTGAAGTTCAAAGCAAGTGAAGAAAAGATCCTTTTCCCAGATTCTAGCACCACATTCCCTATATACATCCCACCCTCACACGTTTCTTGACCTTCTCTTGAAAAGCCCTTGAGACCTCAAGCTTGTTGATTGACTTGGTGGTTTAAACTGGATTATACATGATTAGTTTCGATAATTATGATTTATTATGCATTCTATGATTTTATGCAAAGATGAACAACTTTATTATATTTATAAAATGCTTGATCATATTTTGATTTTAAATACCATGAAGCATTCTCTTAGAGTGATCTATGATTGGAGCACACCACTAAAAATGTTTTGAAATACTTTTCATTGATCTTTATGACTTATAATCCATTCTATCTTGTACTTAAGATTTGACAAGCAAGGGACAAGTATGGGGTATTTTGATAGCATGTATTATAGTCTATATTTTGGGACTTGTTTAGACGTTTTATCTTCAATAATCTGCATGTATGGATGTATATTATCTGATTATATTGTTGTTTCATCTACCTTTACGGGAATCGAGGTCTACACCAAGTTTCGTTGTAATCGTAGGTAAAATGACATGTTTTGCATCAAAATGGAGCTAAGGAGCAAAGGAGTCATTGGAGCTACATTCACGAGCTTAAAGAAGAGCTCAGGAAGCATGGAATTAACAAAGAAGATTTATTTTGGATAAGATTTGAGAGATTTCACCTTCAGCTGAGAATCACCTCGGTTCACTACAGTACCACCTCAACCGAGGTGATCTAGAGGAGCGCCCCGACCCAGACGAATACTCTGACGCACCGAGACATATTTTATTTAGCTGAGATCTTTTATTTTTGGAAGGAGAGATCTTATACTTTTGGGCTGGATTTCTGGAAGGAAGATCATATATTCTGGAGATCTATTTTAGAGATATGGATATATTTTATTAGGATATTATCTTTTTAAGATATTATTATCTTTGGAAGATAATTCTCCGATATAAAGGGTTGGATTTTCCACAAATTCAGCAACCCGCTATCATCGCAGTACTTGAGATTGAAAAAGCTGTAGTTAGGAAGGATCTTTGGAAGTTTTAAAGGAAGATTGAAGGAAGGAAGTTCATAGCTTGTTATAGCTTTTAAGGGGATTTGTAAGACTTTCATAGATTCCCTTTTGTTGATTGTCTTGTTGGATTTGTAATCCAAGGAACGCTGATTTGTTTATTTGATTTAGTTATTGAAGCCTTATTCTTAAGGTTTTTGTGTTCAAATATTCATTCTCTTCCCATATATTCGATTATTGCTTTCATGATGATGAGTGGCTAAATTCTTTGTGCGATTCTAGGGTGATTGGCTGAAGGTTGTGGGAAAAACAATGATAGAATAATCTTAAATCCAAGTAGGACCCTGAAAGCTCGAGTCTTTATCCTTAACACTAGAGCATCTCGTTCAGTCGATGAACATCTCGGCTGGGGTGGAACTTGACTGACCGAGGTGACTTATCTGATCCGTAACTAAGAGTTAAGTGTTAGAGTTTGCCAAATCCTATTTTTATTACACCTTTCCTAGTTCAATGCAAGCTTAGGATGAGACTTATCCGGTAATTCCTTTGTTTGTTTACCCATGATCATAAGTGTAGATAATAAAGGTTTATCCTTTATTGGGGTTTGAGTGTGCCTTCATTCCATCTTTGTGAGTTAGCCTAAGACTTACCCGGTAAAGGTTGATTCTATTCCCTTAGTTGGTTTGTTGGTTTGAGACTATAGTTCCTTTCATTAGTACCTTGAGACTTACTGTTAGCATGAAATATTGTGATATTTTAGGCACGTTTTCTAAACGTATTTGATTCATATTGATAGTCTTTGATTGAACTTTATGCATATGTGAGCTAGTATTACCTATATTGTCGATATGGATGTCTACACTAGTTCTATGTTGATTATAGGTAATTTGGAGCTATTTCCGAACGGAAACGAGCAAAGGAGAGTTGAGTTGATATGTCCATAGATTGAGGACATTCTTTGGAAGCAATTTGGAGTCTTAGTTTGAGGAATGCACGAGTTTAGGGAAGAATCACGTTCTTGCCCTAAATTACGCCCTAAAATACGGCCGTATCACAAACCACGTTCAGAATTACGGCCGTGGAATTGGATTCAGAAATCCATGTTCATTCCAGGGGATTACACGGCCGTGGAACACATGTTGCAAACCGTATTTGTTTCCACGCTCTAAATTACGGTCGTGGAACACTTCCACGACCGTGATCTTGGCGAATCTTTTCGCCACACTTTGAAGCCACGATCTTTTAAAGATTGGGCCGGGCCGACATTTTGCCCTACACTATAAAAAGACGGACGAAGCAAGATTTCGTCACCTTCGCTACCCCGTTTACCCTCATTGATCGCCGCTTAGACACGAGGACATTTTGGCATAGCTTGCTTGGAAGCAATTGACATCTCTTTGAAGAGATCGAAGTTCGTGTTGGGAATTCCTCTAATCTCGCACTTTTGGTGGAGATTGCTGTTGAGATCTCCGGATTTGCGGAAGATCGCAGTTCTTGGAAGATTTTGCAAGAAGATCTCTCTTCTTGATTAGGTTCGATTTGGAAAACGGATTGACATCCCGTTTTCTTTTCTTTCCTAGGATTACGATTGTGTGTTCTATTGTGAATCTTTTGATATTGCTTATTCTCTTTGTGACTTTGAGATTGAATTGAAGATTATTGAAAGTTCTTGAAAGTTTTCATCTTTTTATCTTTTAATTCTTGAATTGATATCAATATGACTGTTATTGGCTAAAAACCCTTAACAATTCTAAGGTGAAGGGTTGATAGTTGTGGCTTAGATGATGATAGATCAATCGCAAACAGATTAGACCCTGAGAGTTAGAGAATTATCGCCGACAACCTTAAATTACGGGCTGTTCTTGAGTCCACGGCCGTGGAACCTCAAAAACTAACCGTAATTTCCCTTAAGTTTACGAACCTGCTTTTACTTTAATCCAGAGTTAAAGATTTGCTTTAACTTAGTCTTGGCTTGCCTTTTCTAGGTGGTAGTGAAGCCTCAACAACCTCTACCTCGATTGTGAGTGTCACAACCTCAATCGGTTAAGTTAGTCTTGAATCCTTGGGTTATAAGTTTGGGTATTTGACATTAATTCTTGTCTCTAGAATCTTTCTATATTGAGCCTCAACAACCTGTATAGAGAGTGTCTTGTAGGTGAGTTATATAAGGTTTTTGGAACTTCACCGTACGATTACCTTACATTAGTATACCTTTGCATATCTCAACTCTGTCTTTATATCATTAAGTATATCTTGAATCGATAGCCACAGCTGGATACTTGGATCTTTAGGATTGTTGTTTTCCCAATATTTGCAAAACTCTCATATTTACTTGCTTGATAACCTGCAATCGAGTTCGTTCCCCCCAAATCCCTGTGTTCGATACTTTGGAATTCTTGCTTAACTATATCGATCCGTACACTGCGGGTTCGCTGCTTGATTCTAGTTTTATAAATTTAAAACTTATTTGCACACACCTCTAGGGGCGAACAAGTTTTTGGCGCCGTTGCCGGGGATCGAACCCGGGTCACCCGCGTGACAGGCGGGAATACTTACCACTATACTACAACGAGCAAAGGAGGATAAAGAACGTGATCTTCAAACGGAGTTGGCGGAGAAGGAAGCTCAACTCCGATGGAATGAGACTCTCCGCCAGGATGAGATGGATCGTCATCAATCTCAAGTCAACGGTCTACAAGACATGATCTTCCAAATGAGGATAAAGATGAGCGACCTTGAGAATAAGGTAGTCAAGAAGCCCTCAAGAAGGAGATCAAGGTCTAGAAGAAAAAGCCACTCATCCGCTGATGATAGTGATTCTTCCATGCCACCGTTCGAAGAGATTGATCCCACAATCAATATGAATCCTTTCCATCCACAAGGAGCTGCTAATCGCCGCATTCCGCCTAGGAATGCAAGAGTCGAACGTGTGGATAATGAGCCAAGAACTCTTGGCCAGCGAATGGATCCAACACAACAACCACGCCGCTTGGGTGTGAATTTTGATGCTGAAGATATGCAAGGGTTTAGCTTTAACCCTCAAGTTATCACTCTTGTTCGCCAAAGCCAATTTGGCGGTACAAGCACTGAATCTCCACACCAACACTTGCAAAATTTCGAGTGTATGATGGAGACAATGAGACCGAAGAACGCTACTACCAACAGCTATAAGCTCAAACCTTTCTTTTTCTCCTTGAAAGGGAAAGCGTTGTCATGGTATCAAGCTCTTCCCAATGGGAAACTAGACACGTGGGAAGACCTTTCCGCGGAGTGTCTCACCAAATTCTTTCCGCCCTCCAAAACGGCGGAACTTAGAGGTAAGATTAATGCTTTTTCCATGAGACCTAACGAAAGTTTGTTTCAATCGTGGGAAAGGTTTCAGGATTTACTCTTGGATTGCCCTCATCATGGCATATCCAAGCTTGCCTTGCTGGAAATCTACTACAAAGGGCTGGATGCGGGAACGCAATTCAACCTCCAATCCCTCTCATGCGGAACATTCATGGACATGAGAGAAGATGACGCTTGGGACTTCATTGAGAAGCAAGCAAGAGTCATAGAGAAGTATTCCCACCGGAAAGCGGATGGAAATCGTGTGGAGCAAGGAGCGAAGCTCACACATGAAGCTCAAAATCAGATTTTCTCCCTCAACAATGAGATCAAAGAGTTGAAGGAGACTATCAAGACCAACTTCCCAAAGCAACAAGAGAAGGATGTTGGCTATTTGGGCAACAACAATGGCGGTGATAACACCAACCGCAACAACAATAACCGGAACAATAACCGGAGCAACAATTGGAATGGAAACAACAACAACCGGAACAACAACAATTGGAACAACAATCGGGGTTCAAACAACAACAATTGGCGCTCCAATCAACAAAATTCCGGTAACTCCTATCCTTCCAATTCTAATTCGCTAACTCCACTTTCCTCTTCCTCTACTCCTTTGAAAAGCCAGGGGCAATCATCTAATGGAGGAAACAATATGGGAAAGGAGAAGTCCGATCCCATGTTGGAGACAATCTTGGGAAAGCTTCAAGGGTTGGAGAACCCCCTCATCAAGGTTGATGATCAAGTCTCCAAGGTTGACAAAGCTCAAAAAGTTTTGGAGAACCAATTGTTCAACCACGCGGAGGAAGTTCCTAGAAATCAAGGGAAACTTCCAGGAAAAACGGAGGACAACCCTAAGGGAAGGGTAATGGCGATTACAACTAGGAGCGGAGTGACTACCACCGACCCGCAGCCTACGTTCGTTGAAGTCCCCGTAGAGAAGGACAAAGGAAAGGGGAAGGAGAAGGAAGATGTTTATGTTCCTCCTCCAGCTTACAAACCTCCCCTACCGTTCCCTCAATCTAGAGTGCGAGCGCGCCTAGACAAACAATTCGGTAAGTTCATAGAACTCATGAGCAAGCTGCATATTAATATACCCTTCATTGATGCTATTGTAGGTATGCCGGCTTATGGCAAATTCTTGAAGGAGCTTCTCTCCAACAAGAGGAAGCTAGAAGATTTCGGTGAGGTCAAGATGAGTTCGGATTCTTCGGATCTCATCAAGACTATGAAGGAGAAAATGCCCCCAAAGTTGAAGGATCTGGGGTCATTTTGCATTCCCATTGGAGTGGGAGATGTCACATACGACGCTTTATGTGACTTGGGAGCAAGTGTGAGCATCATACCACTTGCATTGTGTAGGAAAATCGGTTTAGGCGATCCTAAACCGGTCAAGATGACGTTATACATGGCGGATCGATCCATCACTCGCCCCGTCGGTATCGTAGAAGACGTCCCGGTCAAGCTAGGTAAATTCTTTGTCCCCATTGATTTTGTTGTGCTTGACATTCCTGCAGATAGTCCGGTCCCGATTATACTCGGAAGACCGTTTCTTGCAACTTCCGGCTGCATGGTCGATTGCAAGAATGGGAGACTCGCTTTTGATATTGGAGAAGAGAAAGTAGAGTTCGTTCTTTCCACTCTAGTAAAGGAGTCAATCTTTGATGAGGATGTTTACGATATCCAAGATGAAGAAGGTTTGTCTAGGGAGGAGGTAAGTGCGATTCTCTTTAACGATCCTTTACAAAAGGTTATCACTATGAGTCTAACCAATGTAGGGGAAGAGGAAGAGTGCAAAGAGGAAATTGAAGCCTTAGAAGCACAAGAAGAGATGCATGAAGTGGAATTTGAAAAACTCCACGATGAGGCTGAGAATGTAAGAATCCACGGTCATACCCTGTATTCCACGACCGTGGATTTCACAACCAAAATCGACCTCCATTCCAGGGGATTACACAGCCGTGGAACACATGGGGAGGCCGTAATTTTGACCGTGGAAGAGGATGATCGGCTTACTTCTTCAACTTCTTTTGATTCTTCTCCAAACCACTCCACAATCTTAGAAACTTCTAAGGAAACGTCGGATGCCCCTCAAGGACCATTGGAAGCTCCGAAAGTGATGGAACTCAAACCACTTCCTACTCATCTAAGGTACGCTTTTCTTGGATCTAATTCTACCTTTCCGGTCATTGTTAGCTCCGAACTAAGCATAAGTGAACATGAACATCTCATGACAGTCCTTAGGAAACATAGAAAAGCCATAGGTTACACTATCGAGGACTTAGTAGGAATTAAACCCTCCCTATGTATGCATAAGATACTAATGGAGGAGGATTTTAGAACTTCAAGACAACCTCAAAGCGGTTGAATCCGACCATGAAGGAGGTTGTCAAGAAGGAAATTCTTAAACTTCTTGATGCAGATATCATCTATCCTATCTCCGATAGCAAATGGGTGAGTCCAGTTCAAGTAGTTCCGAAGAAGGGAGGAATGACGGTCATCACCAACAAGAACACGGAAGGATCACTTTCCATTGCCGTTCATCGATCAAATGCTTGAAAGGTTAGCACAACATACACATTTTTGCTACCTTGACGGTTATAGTGGTTTCTTTCAGATTCCAATACATCCGGACGATCAGGAGAAGACCACATTCACGTGCCCTTGGGGTACGTTCGCTTATAGGAGAATGCCGTTCGGGCTTTGCAACGCCCCAGCCACCTTTCAACGGTGCATGATGGCCATCTTCTCCGAGTACGTAGAGGAAATCATGGAAGTCTTCATGGACGACTTCTCCGTATACGGTTCCTCTTTTAACGATTGCCTTTCTAACCTTTCTCTTGTTTTACAACGTTGTGAAGACACTAACCTAGTTCTTAATTGGGAAAAGTGTCAATTCATGGTTAAGGAAGGAATCGTATTAGGTCATTTAGTCTCTAGTAGAGGGATAGAGGTAGACAAAGCTAAGATAGAGACCATAGAGAAACTTCCTCCCCCAATTTCGGTGAAAGGGATAAGGAGTTTCCTAGGACATGCTGGATTTTATAGACATTTCATTAAGGACTTTTCTAAGATATCAAAACCTCTCACTAATCTATTGATGAAGGATGCGGTTTTTGAGTTTTCGCAGGAATGTTTAGATGCGTTTAACACCATTCGGCAAGCTCTAATTTTAGCACCTATTATCCAACCCCCGGATTGGACTCTCCCCTTTGAGATTATGTGTGATGCTAGTGACGTAGCTATTGGAGCTGTCCTTGGAGAACGAAAGGAAGGGCGAACCCATGCCATATACTACGCTAGCAAGACGCTAGACGAAGCTCAGCTCAACTACGCCACTATAGAAAAAGAGTTTCTAGCCATTGTCTACGCCATTGACAAGTTTCGCTCTTATCTTGTAGGTGCGAAGGTGATTGTCTACACGGATCATGCTGCGATCCGGTACCTCCTTGCGAAGAAAGACGCGAAGCCAAGGCTAATTAGATGGATTCTTCTCCTACAAGAATTCGATCTTGAGATCCGCGACAAGAAAGGTTCAGAAAATTCTGTTGCGGATCATTTGAGTCGCCTCACACATCTAGAGGACGACCATCTACCCATTGATGACTCCTTTCCGGATGAACACCTACACATCATAGAGGACTGCATCAACGAGATCTCCAAAGGTAACGAACCATGGTTTGCTGACTTTGTTAACTATTTGGTTTGCCAGGAGATACCGCCCGGACTATCCTACGCACAAAGGAAGAAGTTCTTTAAAGACGTCCGGGAATACTATTGGAACGAGCCTCTCCTTTTCAAGAGAGGTCCGGATGGCATCATTCGGCGATGTGTGCCGGAAGATGAAATGCAAAGTGTCATCCGCCATTGTCATTCACTACCTTGTGGAGGACACGCTAGTTCGAACAAGACTAGCGCAAAGGTATTGCAATCTGGATTCTATTGGCCTACCTTATTTAGAGATGTGCAATCCTTTGTCTCTTGCTGCGATGCTTGTCAAAGAACAGGCAATATTTCTAGAAGGAACGAGATGCCCCTCAACAACATCCAGGAGGTGGAGATTTTCGACGTTTGGGGAGTCGATTTCATGGGACCATTCCCATCTTCTTGTGGAAACCAATACATACTATTGGCGGTAGACTACGTTTCTAGATGGGTGGAAGCAATTGCCTCTCCCACAAATGATGCCATGGTGGTGGTTAAGTTCTTCAACAAAACCATCTTTCCGCGATTCGGAACGCCAAGGACAATCATTAGTGATGGAGGTTCTCACTTCATAGCCCGTCGCTTTGAAGCTCTTCTAGCTAAGTATGGGGTTACTCACAAGGTCGCTACCCCTTACCATCCACAAACAAGTGGACAAGTTGAGATCTCAAATAGGGAGATCAAGGGAATTCTAGAGAAGACGGTTTCAAGGACTAGGAAGGATTGGTCCTTGAAACTAGATGATGCATTATGGGCGTACCGGACTGCGTACAAGACTCCCATAGGAACCACACCATACAACCTTGTGTATGGGAAGTCTTGTCATTTGCCGGTAGAGCTGGAGCACAAAGCATTTTGGGCTATCAAGTGGCTGAATTTCGGCATGAAAGAAGCGGGAGAGAAGCGTCTCCTAGACATCAACAAGGTGGATGAACTTCGCTTGAACGCCTATGAAAACGCTAAGATCTACAAGGAAAGAGCAAAGCGTTGGCATGATAAGCATATCATTCCAAAGGACTTCAAAGAAGGAGATCAAGTTCTCCTCTTCAATTCAAGACTTCGCCTCTTTCCAGGTAAGCTTAAATCCCGTTGGACCGGACCTTTTCTAATCAAACGCATTTTCTCCCATGGTGCAGTTGAAGTATGGGGTGAAGCTAGCGGAAGTTTCAAGGTGAACGGTCAACGACTCAAGAAGTACACACCGGAACTCCAAGCTGAGGAGTTTGCGCCTACCGCACTCGAATAAGTGCGAGTTTGGTCTAGCTACGGACCTTAAACAAAGCGCTTCTTGGGAGGCAACCCAAGGTATTGCATTTTCGTTTTTGTCTTCAATTCATAGTTTAGCTTAGAATAGACGTTTTTGCTTTATTTTTGCCTCGATTTCTTCCGGTATGTTCGTGTTTTTGGTTGTAGGATCGATGGAAAAGGAGAAAGGGAAGATAATGTCGAAGAAAAGTGACGAAATTTGGACTTTGAAGCTTTACAGAAGGTTCCACGGTCTAAATTACGGTCGTCATAGCTACAGTGGCCGTAATTCTCAAAAGCCTTTGAAAAATCACCAAAATCACGGGTCCGTACACTTCCACGGCCGTGGAACACCCCGACAGACCGTGATTTTCAAAATTTTGCCTGCAAGTATATAAGCCACATTCTTCACAAAAACTACCCACAAAATTCCCCCTTTCCACGACCTAGATAGCGAAACCCCTTCACCTCTCTCAATTCCTCGTTTTCTAATCGTTTTCAACGATTCTTCATCCTAAACTGCAGCAAATCCAACCACGAACAAGATCCAAGCAACAAACCAAGCGGAAATCCATCAACGAACGCGCATTTCGGGTTTTTCAATCCGAAAAAGAGGTTTATTCTCCCTTCTTGAATTTCGCGGATTTGGTTCGTTTTTGCTATAGTTTTTTAGAAGAATTGACAAAGACTGGAAGGAATTAGATTAGGGCTGCTTGTTGTGGTGATTGTTGGTGAATTTGTTGAGATTCGCAAAATTCTGGACGAATCACGGTCTTTGGGTAAACCACGGCCGTGGAATCGAAGAACAGACCGTAATTTTGGTAAAAAAATGGACTTTGTAAGGAGAATGTCGGGAAGGATAAAGGAGAAGAAAGGAGAGCAAAATAAGAAAAGGAAAGGAAATCCCTCCACCTCTAGGGCACCACCACCCTCATCTCCTTCACTACCATCCTCACCTTCACCTCCATCTTCACCTCCTCACCCTAGCATTCCAACCATACATGAGAACCACCTAGTAGCACTTGACCGGATCAAGGAGAGGACAGTGATAGGTCCTAGGTATTTGTTGTTGGAGGATCTACATCCTCTCAACATTGTGGATGATCTTACATGGCTCTTGGATAGAGCCGGATTGCTTGTCTTCACGAACATTCGTGAAGACGCCTATGAGGAGATTACCCGGGAGGTTGTGACGTCCTTCGAGCACAGCCACGTAGATAGGACCGTCTCCTTCCGTCTCATGGAACAGGACTATCAGTTGAGCATTGTTGAGTTTGGGACCATTTTCGGGTTCCATGAGACCTATAACGGTCGATTTCCAAGCGGAGTTTACCCCAAGGATTTTTGGGAGGAAGTAGCCATGATTTACGCCGACGAGGACCGTTGGCAACCCGCCGATACCAAGGCTAGATTGATGTACCATCTAGCCTTGAAGATAGCACACCGCGTTCTTTCGGAGTGTCTCTTTCCTAGGACGGAGACGCCCCAAAAGATCAAGACGGATGAGCTATTCTTGCTCTATAGTATGCTATACGGTCGCCGTGCAGATTGTGCCACTCTTTTGGCGGCTACGATGAGTAAACTGAAGAACAAGAAGAAGGGGAACATTGGATATGGTGGGATAGTGACCCACATTGCTAGGACATTTGGTGTTGATTTTTCTGCTTGCACCCGTATACCGGCAGTTCCCTTAGGGCTACATGCTTTTATGGTTAGGGGACTCATCTTCCCCACACATGGAGGTCCGCCTTATGCGGGCATGCCTTGGGAGACTAGGACGGGTAGAGGGATTGAGTGGCTGCCGGAGTATTCCATTGTGGCGGGACGCCACAATTGGAAGGAGACGTTCGCTGCGATGCATGCGAACAGGCTAGTGGCTCCCCCTTACGTTCCACCACCGGTTGTGGAGGAGGAGGACATGGGAGGTCAGTACGAGAGTGGTGGAGGAGCGGAGCACGAGTTCGGCACGTTTCCGGATCAGCCGGAGGCGGCCCAGGATGTACCTAGGCGCTCTCCACGTCCAGCTAGAGCTTCAGGCTCGTCATCTCGCCGCGCTAGCGTGAGTGAGAGGCCCACGTGGATGACTACACCTCCCACTTGGTATGACACACCCCCTCCTTGGTCCACGGCGCAGCCAGCAGCACCACCACCGCTACCAGCACCAGCACCATCCGATGCTCCATCATGGTACAGTCACGCCCCGGGATGGTACGAGTAGATGCCGGATTGGGCTACCGGACTTTCGGAGAGAGTTGGAGCACTAGAGATCCGGGCGGATGCTAGAGACGGACGCCTAGACGACCTTGACCACATGATGAGGGACGTCTACCGCCAGCAGTTTGGGCGGTTCTATGATCCGAGTTTCTCTCCATTCCCACCTCCACCGCCGCCGCAGTGATTGGACGCATGATCGTTTGTTTTAGACATTTCCGCCACCATTTTGTGAGTTTCTTTTTCTTTTCTTCTTTTCCTTATTTCTTTTGAACATTAGGGACAATGCAACGATAGGACGCCTAGACGACCTATCGTTGCATCTTCATTATGTGTTACACGTTTCCTTATCGCATTGCATGAAAAAAAATGACTTGAAAAACCCATAAAAATTGAAAAAGTTTGAAAATTTTGTGCTTCTAATGAATTGAGATGATTTCCATGATAATCACTACTTGTGAATTGAGTTTGATGACAATTGCATGCTTAAAAGGATTGTGAATTGAAAAGAATTTGAATGAATGAATTTTACCTCTTTTGCAAGTTTTATAATGTGAGAATGTTACCTAAATCATGCTAGAAAATTGAAGTTGAAATCATGTTATAAGTTCCTATACTTCCTTTTGAAATGATTAAGGCAATTCAATACTTTCTTTCTTCTTTCTTTGATCATCTAGCCCCTCATTGAAATATTAGCCTTCCTTACCTATCCGGGAATTTGGAGAAGTGAATGAGAAAAAGGCATATTTGATGTGGGAGAGCCATGAGAGCAATTATTTGCAATCAATTGAATAGAAAGAAATTATAGGTTTGGGGAAGTCTATCATGATGATGAGTAACTCGGCACCATTCACATAGCCGGGTGTTTGTGTCTTGCCAAAGTCGGATTGAGCGATATTCCTAGCGGATTATGATATGTGCGCTAAGGGTTTGAGGCATCTCTTGAAAAATTTGAGAAACGCCGACCTCCTAGGCTTCGGTTTTTGTGCACCTCTATCCATAACTCCAAAAGTAAAGTCGAAAAATGAAAAGAAGAGAGCGAAGCTCTAAGTTGAAGTGTTGCGGAAACCACATAAGAAGAAGAAGGTAGTTGTCCACTTTCCCGGATTTATGCACCACTTTCCCTTAAAGTTTTCCCTTCCCTTCCATGTTCTAGACCTTTTCTTTGGAAGTCCTTAAGATCAAAAGAATGTTATATGACTTGGTGATCTAAATTGAAGTTTCTTGAGATTGATTTTGTTAATGTTTGAAAGTTAAAATGCTTGTTTAGAAGTTGAGTTGATTCATGAATTTTCTTTACCTTTTACTCTTTGATTAAGTGTGTGAAAGTTTGAAAAACGATTGAAGCAAGGTTTGAGAATGATCTATTCTTTAGAAGTCACATTCATCCAAAGGAAGGTACACATATTTCATCCTAACTCTTGTTTAAAGCTTTTTGAAAGACCTTGCTTAGGGACAAGCAAGTGTTAAGTATGGGGTTATTTGTTAGCATGAAATATTGTGATATTTTAGGCACGTTTTCTAAACGTATTTGATTCATATTGATAGTCTTTGATTGAACTTTATGCATATGTGAGCTAGTATTACCTATATTGTCGATATGGATGTCTACACTAGTTCTATGTTGATTATAGGTAATTTGGAGCTATTTCCGAACGGAAACGAGCAAAGGAGAGTTGAGTTGATATGTCCATAGATTGAGGACATTCTTTGGAAGCAATTTGGAGTCTTAGTTTGAGGAATGCACGAGTTTAGGGAAGAATCACGTTCTTGCCCTAAATTACGCCCTAAAATACGGCCGTATCACAAACCACGTTCAGAATTACGGCCGTGGAATTGGAGTCAGAAATCCATGTTCATTCCAGGGGATTACACGGCCGTGGAACACATGTTGCAAACCGTATTTGTTTCCACGCTCTAAATTACGGTCGTGGAACACTTCCACGACCGTGATCTTAGCGAATCTTTTCGCCACACTTTGAAGCCACGATCTTTTAAAGATTGGGCCGGGCCGACATTTTTCCCTACACTATAAAAAGACGGACGAAGCAAGATTCCGTCACCTTCGCTACCCCGTTTACCCTCATTGATCGCCGCTTAGACACGAGGACATTTTGGCATAGCTTGCTTGGAAGCAATTGACATCTCTTTGAAGAGATCGAAGTTCGTGTTGGGAATTCCTCTAATCTCGCACTTTTGGTGGAGATTGCTGTTGAGATCTCCGGATTTGCGGAAGATCGCAGTTCTTGGAAGATTTTGCAAGAAGATCTCTCTTCTTGATTAGGTTCGATTTGGAAAACGGATTGACATCCCGTTTTCTTTTCTTTCCTAGGATTACGATTGTGTGTTCTATTGTGAATCTTTTGACATTGCTTATTCTCTTTGTGACTTTGAGAGTGAATTGAAGATTATTGAAAGTTCTTGAAAGTTTTCATCTTTTTATCTTTTAATTCTTGAATTGATATCAATATGACTGTTATTGGCTAAAAACCCTTAACAATTCTAAGGTGAAGGGTTGATAGTTGTGGCTTAGATGATGATAGATCAATCGCAAACAGATTAGACCCTGAGAGTTAGAGAATTATCGCCGACAACCTTAAATTACGGGCTGTTCTTGAGTCCACGGCCGTGGAACCTCAAGAACTAACCGTAATTTCCCTTAAGTTTACGAACCTGCTTTTACTTTAATCCAGAGTTAAAGATTTGCTTTAACTTAGTCTTGGCGTGCCTTTTCTAGGTGGTAGTGAAGCCTCAACAACCTCTACCTCGATTGTGAGTGTCACAACCTCAATCGGTTAAGTTAGTCTTGAATCCTTGGGTTATAAGTTTGGGTATTTGACATTAATTCTTGTCTCTAGAATCTTTCTATATTGAGCCTCAACAACCTGTATAGAGAGTGTCTTGTAGGTGAGTTATATAAGGTTTTTGGAACTTCACCGTACGATTACCTTACATTAGTATACCTTTGCATATCTCAACTCTGTCTTTATATCATTAAGTATATCTTGAATCGATAGCCACAGCTGGATACTTGGATCTTTAGGATTGTTGTTTTCCCAATATTTGCAAAACTCTCATATTTACTTGCTTGATAACCTGCAATCGAGTTCGTTCCCCCCAAATCCCTGTGTTCGATACTCTGGAATTCTTGCTTAACTATATCGATCCGTACACTGCGGGTTCGCTGCTTGATTCTAGTTTTATAAATTTAAAACTTATTTGCACACACCTCTAGGGGCGAACAAGTTTTTGGCGCCGTTGCCGGGGATCGAACCCGGGTCACCCGCGTGACAGGCGGGAATACTTACCACTATACTACAACGAGCAAAGGAGGATAAAGAACGTGATCTTCAAACGGAGTTGGCGGAGAAGGAAGCTCAACTCCGATGGAATGAGACTCTCCGCCAGGATGAGATGGATCGTCATCAATCTCAAGTCAACGGTCTACAAGACATGATCTTCCAAATGAGGATAAAGATGAGCGACCTTGAGAATAAGGTAGTCAAGAAGCCCTCAAGAAGGAGATCAAGTTAACTATATCGATCCGTACACTGCGGGTTCGCTGCTTGATTCTAGTTTTATAAATTTAAAACTTATTTGCACACACCTCTAGGGGCGAACACTTACCCGGTGATAGGTTCTTTGGCTTGGGATTGTGAGTAGTGAGACTTACCCGGTGATCTATTCCACTTTAGTAACACCTTCCCTTTGCAAAACCTCAACTTTGTCCGCTTATCTTGAGATCTTGAGTTGGAACCACAACTGGGTGCTTTAATCCCTAGAATTTGCATATTTCCTTTAATTGACTATTTTATCATCTTTGATTGTTTTAATCGCTTTTTGTGGTTATTAGTTGCATTGACAACCTATACTTGCTTTGTTTCACCTAAGTCCTTGTGATCGACCCCTGAAATTCTTGCTTTTTATTACAATTGATCCGTGCACCGCGGGTTCGCATCCTTGTTTTAAGCATACTTCTTGGGTTATAAATTTAAAGCTTGTACACACCATTTGGAGCGAACATATCCCTTGGGGTTGCTCTCTGTCCTTGCTGGGAGCTTCCCTGGATCTCTTGGCGATTCATTCGCCTTGTTGTAGAATTGTGTCTCTAAGCCCTTTTGTGCCTTCGAAAATGAATTCATTGATACCTCCATAGCGTTAAGCTTGATCAGAATTGCCTCCAGCATTGCATCCTTCTTTTCTGGCTGGGACGAACTCGATCCAGGCTCATGGCTTCTCAATGGAGTAGAAGAAGACGAGGAGGGGGGCGGGGGGTTAAAAGCATTATTAGCATGAGAATAAGGGTTACCGGGATTTGTTGATTAGATTTCCAATTGTTGTTGGAGTTTCTATTGTTGTTGTAAATGTTGTTCCGCAGTCCTTGATAGTTGTTTCTTCCTTGATATCCTCCATCTTGCTCCTTCTTTGTTTGAGCTACTAAAAGCTCCTTCAATGCCTTTACCTCATTGCTAAGCGAGGTGAGTTGAGCTCCATTTGATGATGTGTCCTGAAAGCTAACTCTCCTTGCTCCATTTTCATTTCCTTGATGGGAGTACTTCTCCATATGTAAAGCTTGCTTTTCAATGCAATCCCAAGCGGTCTTAGAGGGAGGAAAGAACTTAGTTAGAAACTCCGTCGTCATCTCTTCCCAAGTGTTGATTTTTCCGCCCGAAAGAGATTGATACCAAGCAGCCGCTGTGTCTTTCAAAGAGAAATAAAAAGGCCTCAACTTTGTTATTCTCCAATCTTTAAGCTCTCAAAGTCTCCATCAGAATCTCATAGTTTTGCACATGCTGATGCGGGGACTCTCTCTCCAAACCTCCAAATTGACATTGTCGGATCATGGTTAGAACTTGCGGTCGAAGTTCATAATCATGCTCAGCTGGATCATTTAGGTTGACTCTTGGACGCCTGACTTGCTGATTGGGGTCCATCCTTTGTCCTAGAGTTTGTGGAACTCCAGCAAAAAGAACATCTTGGATAGGCATCCGATGTGGTAGGTGTACCTCGGCCGGGGCAACATGAACTGGATCTTGCATCGGTCGAGGATCTGGGATCGGTCGAGGCTGAAACTGGGGCCTTAGAGCGGCCATATCTGCTTCTATTCCTTATGTTCTTGCGCGAGTCTCTTCTCTTTCTCGCTGCAGTTCTTCTCTATTGAGGCGTAGCTGTTCCAATGCCTCCTTCAATTCAGCTTCAAGATCGCGATCGTCTTGATTGACCATCTTAGCTTCTTTCAATCTTCTCTTGTAGGTCTTTTCTGGTTCAGGATGGTAGGGAACGATTTCCTTTCCAGCACAAGTTCATCGCATAAACCTATGGAAAGATCCTGCGAAAACACTCAAGTAGAATAGTCAAAAGAAACTAGGGCAATAACCCCGAAAGACTACCGAAACCGGCTTGATCTAGACCAAGTCCCCGACAACGGTGCCAAAAACTTGTTCGCTCCAAAAGGTGTGTGCAAGCTTTAAAATTTAGGATTTTTCCGTTTTGTACCCTTGAGTTTTTGGCTTTTCCGGATGGTATCCAAAGTTTTTTACGTTTCCGTTTGGTACCCCTGAGTTTTTGGCTTTTTCAGATGGTGCCCAAAAATTTTCACGTTTCCGCTTGGTACCCCTGAGGTTTCGGTTTTCCGTTCAGTACCCTTATTTCATATTTTTTGTCTAAAATAACGTTTCATTTATTAAATTTATAAAAAAATATATATAATAACAATTCTACATTATAAATTTCGAATACAACTATATTTTTTTTGGTGGGATACAAGTATATTTTAGTTAAACAAATTTAATCAATTATTAATAAATTATGATATTTCTTAAAATATAAGATTCTTACATTTTATTTAATAATTTTAATATATTTATTACTATTTGATACTTTATCATATTTTGGATCAAAACATGAGAAATTTACTATGTTTTTAAATTAAACATAATTTATATCTATATGATATTTCGTTTTTGATATAATTTGTTGATTTATTTGTTAATTTATTGTAACACCCCGAATTCTCAGAACTCGGTGTATTACTGGTTAGGACCTCACAATGGGTCCCGACCTCAGTTTGACAACAACATTACTAGGATCTTGCAACAAGACACAAATAAAGAAAACGAAATTCATAAAAACCATGTTTTTAGAGTAATAAAAGCAACACTGTCTAGCAGCCTCAAGTACTTAAACAAAAGAAAAGAACAACTGTCTTAACCAAAAGAAAGGAAAGACAAAACAATCCCAACCCCGCTCTAAGGAGTACGAAGACCCGGCTGACCACTACTTCCGGATCACTCAGTTGCTGATCTAACCTGCTGTAAAACTAAAACAACAACAAGAAGAACCATTAGCTAGTTATCTAAATATTAGCAGAATAATAGCAGCACAAACACACTCAGATAAACATAAACACTCAGCATGATTTCAAACAAGTCCGTTTTATTATCTTGCTTTAATTTACTCGTTCACTCTAGTGATACTTATTTTGTGACACGAGGGATTCCCAAACCTCGCCTCCGCCCCCGTGTAACCATCAGGAATGGATCCGATGCATCTCACCTTGTACCTGCATGGTTTGGGTATAGAGAACCTCCCAGTCTCCTGTCAGAGCTGAGCAGTGATGTCACGGCCCGTTATACATACACTTGGGCCTTAAATGTAATAATAACAGTCGTCCTAGCAAGTTATTATTATTAAATCAAACAATAGCACACACCACTACTATCACTCAACTAACACTCAGAAACCGGCTAAGTAAGTCGCAAGGACTTACCTGAGTCAAAACACTCTAACACTCCTCAAATGGTCCGTACTCGTGGTAACTCAAGCGCCTGTCAATGAAGGCATGTGTAACAAAAATCACGTCTCTATGTCCAACCTCATGCGAAGGAATTACGGAAAAAGATTCTCATACGGTAAAAGACCGTTTTACCCTTAGTGTAGATAATTCTCCGGGTCACTTCTGGACCTCTAATATTTCCCTTGAAACACTTTTCAAATCTAAGATTACTTCCAAAATAGTTTACTAAGGTTATAAAAATTAATCTCGTCCACTCGTCGTCTGGAATCACATTACTTCATTTTCGGGTATTAACAAATCTTATATATATCTACATATCTATATATATATATATATATATATACTTTCGTGCATATTAACCTTCCTTCCAATTATATAACATCCGAAGTTCTTAGGTATTTAGATATACATATATAAATTCACATACTTTAATATTTCACCAACTCAAACTCCTAAGTATACTTTTATTTCATATAATATATATATATGTATATTTATGTACTCGGCATACACTTGCTCCCGTTAACCTTCCGTGACTGAATATATATTTACTTATATGTATTCTATATATATATATATATTCCGATCCGCTTATTCATACCCAACTCAGTACCCGTATATAATTATATACACATTTACGTCTTCTATACTTATCATTCTATACGTATATACATACTGCAGAGGAAGACCTATTCTGAAACAATTCTTACATATATACATATTACAGTGGAGAGGAGAAGCGGAGAAGCCGGTTACCGGAGTTGCAGTCCGGCGAGGTGAGTCCCAGGCGGTGTACTAGTGTTCCGGTGGTGGCGACGTCCTGGGTACGGGACAACAGGGAGGCGGGTCGATGGCGGAAGGTCCTGCTGGTTCAGCACAGCAGCAGCAAAGCGTTAGCCAACGCACCGGAATAGAAGGGAAGAAGGAGAGGCCGACGACTCACCTGGTGGTCGACCGAGTCCGGCAGGCGGCCGTCTGGTTGGCGTGGCGCGGCTGCACGGTAGAGAGGCGGCGGTTAAGGTCTTCGGCTCGAAACAGAAGCGGAAAGAAAGGGGGGAGGCGGAAGGAAGGAGAAAGGGGAAGGCGGCTCACCTGGCGGCCTGTCGTCGCCGGCGAACGAGGGCGGTCGGCTAGGGCTACGCGGTGGCTCGCTGGGCTCGCAACGGCTGCAGAACGGTACTGTTCAATCCAGCCGCTTCGAAACAGAACAGAAGGGTGGAGGGGGATAGACAGGGCCGGTGGTTAACCTGGCGCCTTGGTGGTCGCGGCGGCGGACGGTTCAGTGGCGGCTCGACGTGGTTGCTGGTGGGATGCGGTGTTGCTGCTGGTGCAAGTCAGCGGTTATTGACTGCTTAACCCGCGAGCAGAAGGGGAGGAACGAGAGAGACGAGATAGTGACTGGTGGCTCACCGGGTGGTCGACGGGATTGGCGGCCAGGCTCTCGGTGGTTGCTGCGGAGCTGCAGATGGAGGCGGAGATCACGTCCCGGTTTAGTTGCTGTTGCGGGATAGGAAAAGAGAAGCGGCGGTGCAAATGAGAGAAAAGATAGGTTTAGGTTTAGATTAGGATTAACGTAATATTAGGTTAGGGTTCAGATTAGTTTAATAAGTTGGGCTGGTGGGCTTGGTACTCAAAGCATTGGGCCCACTTTTGCTTCATTAAAACGAGCTGAAACGAAGCCCGTTACTCGTACGGATCGGTAGGGCATTTGCGGAAATAATTACGGAATTAAATTCCGTATTAGGTAATTTCTTATTTTATTTTAGAGGTACGGAAATTATTTCCGGTTACAAAGTTTCATCATTTTATGTGACTTAAAGTCACATAAAATGATAACATTTAAACTCGTTTAATTTTATTTAATTATTTATGTACCCATTTATTTAAGATTGACGTTTCGAAAATCGGTTAAATTCAGGTTTAACGGAGTTTAAAAATTCCGGTTATTACATCAGTGCCCTCTTAAAAGAAGTTTTGTCCCGAAACTTAGAATATTCCTCTTACTCACACATTTCCTTCGGTATATTATTTTTTTCTCGACATTTTCGTTGGCTACAAGCAACTACTCAACCATCAACAGAAGACATGTGTCACATAAAACGTAAACACTCACTCAATAAAAAAAACCTGAAAGGTCATATAACACAACATCCGAGTACTAACTCGTCAAACAGGAGTAACCTCTAACTCCGTAAAGAACTCGGGATAGTTACGTCTAATACTCTCCTCAGTCTCCCAAGTGGCCTCATCATCTCCTCTCCTAGACCACTGGATCCTCAACATAGGTATCTCCTTGGACCGCAGAAATCTAGTACTGCGCTCCAAAATAGCTACTGGGTACTCTACAAATGTATGGTCAGGCTCAACTGTCAGGTCCTCATGGCTGACGACGTGTCTCGGTTTTGGTAGGTGCTCTCTCAACGGTTTGTTTCCTAAACTTACTTCCGGCTCATTTGATAACTCTACCAAACTTTTCCTTCCATTGGTGCACCTGCTTTTTCCTTTCGAAAGTTCCCGACTATCGATTCTGAAATAATTATCTTAACTTCTGTCAGCACTTTACTAAGTGCCTAATGCTCTTTGTAATACAAACTGCTTGGCTCGTTTTCCTCAATGTGACCTAATCGGATCGTTCCTTAATTAGTGGATTTTCACCTACTTCTTGTCAAGCTTTCAACTTTATATAACTCAAACAAATCCCACTCCCAAGTGGACCTTTTCATATAGTTCTCTAACTTGAAAACATAGTTATCCCAACATTGATTTTCTTCATCTGTGAGTTATGGGCCTACCACGCTTCTGGTGTAACACCCATTAGTCACAATGACATCTTTCTAAGGCGTCAACATGATTTACCCAACTCCCGCCTATACTTCCCTTCTAATACTAGCAAGATCCTCTTCAAACAGACCCTTATTCTCTTATTCAACCGTAGGCTGTTCTTAACTAACTAGTAAGCAACCTCTAACCGATTCTCTCTGTATTTTTAGATCACCCCAGAAAGTTGTCGTTGCCTACTTGGGGATTCCTCCAAATCATCGGTAAAATTATCTCTTAAATTCGCAGTCACTAATATCTCTTCTTAATGGTACCTGCTCGTCAATACCAACCATCACTTATACGTCCTCAGTTGATGTCAGTCACTCTAAAATTGACTTATCTCAATATTCCGGACCTGCTCTCCTCATACCTATACTGGCGTTAAATTCTTGGTGAGCATCATCTGCTCGATTAATCCTTTCATGCTTCACTAATTCGTTTTCTATTCCACACTTCTGTTTCCCTTGGGCTAACTCTACTTCTCGAGCTCAACTGGGTCATCCATCTTGACATAAATAGTCATTCAAAGTCTTCAATGATAGCTGGTAAGTGTCATTGTAGTTCTGATGATTTTAGTTATCATCCCCTTGCAGTTCCGCTTGCACGGACCGTCGCTGTTAATGACTTAGGTCCCGTGATAATTGGGGTTACCTTGGACTTTCGAGTCCACCCAGGCCGTTCTTATATATACATTCCTTCGCTGGTGTTACCGGCAACATTGTCTTCCTGATACTCCGTTGTTTCCGCTACAGGGCTTCAACTCTTTGATACCGACATTGCGATTTCTTTCAAATTCCTATATGTTTGAGGAGGTTAAAACCTCTCCACACTTGTAAAGTCTATATTTGCATCTACACTCCATTGTAGGTATCCCTTCCATGCACCTTAGACCCTTATATCCGGGTCGAAATTTTCTCTTTTGGCCTTACAGCTTGTCTTGTGAACTCTTCTACTAGGTGACTCGTCTTATACCTTTTTCTTCTCTGCATCGGTCTCTAACTGTCTGTTGATCATTACTACCCATTCTGTGTTGGAACTTCAGTTGCTTTGTACTCTTGCATAAATTTCCTAAGAACATCCTCATCTCAAAAATTTATTTAAAATTCATCACAACCCGTAGTTTTGATACCTGACATTCCTTCTCACTGGCTAAGTTATACACTTGGTTTACACTAAATCCATCATAGTCTCATCAGTCCGTTGGTATGATTTTTATTAAATATTCAATGGTACCATTTGTATACAACACATTAGGTGCATGTGATTTTCTCACCAATCAAATTTCTCTCACCGCATTTATTATGTCTTCCTTATACTCAAGTCGCTTTGAGTTTTCTAGTACACGCTTTACAACTGCGTTGGTTGGTCTTATTACTTTCATCAACTCTTAGGTCATCAGTCCATTTCTCCTTAACTAACAGTCTTTAGTCCTTTCGGTAACCATCTTATTGGTGTGATACCGGATCCATATAACAACCTTTAGTCTTTCACTTTTACTCCTTCTCATGTCTGTCTTAGGCAACCTGTAGATTCTATCTGCAATCACCTCACAACTCGACCACACATTTCACCAAGAATTTACATCATACTCTTTATGTTTGTGCCGCCTCGGAATTTCCAATTATTCTGTGTCACATCTTTAATCACAAGGGTTTTCCCTGTCAATCTAGACAGTCTGACCCTACTTTTTCTCGAAGGAGCACCATCAGTCTTACTTGTGTGGGATGCTAAGACATAGGACATGTTTCCAATCATCTACTTCCTCTTAGTCTTCTAGTTCTTCTTACAGGGATCCCTTCATTCTAACTCTGATATGTATCTTTCGTAGTCAGTAATAAGTAACTACTCCCAACAATTCCCTTTTTTCACCATTACCATCATTAAGGGTCATTGCCGACCGTCAAGAGCTGCTCTTAAATTTCTTTATTAGAGTTATCAGAATGGACTCATCTAACGTTATCATCCAGGCTACTAGTACTTGTATTGATTTAACTTCACCTTTTTCGTCGTGGATCTCCGAAAGAAATTCACTAGATGTCGATAAAATTCTTTTATAACCTTGTGGTTATTCTTCTTATCGGTTAACTAACCATCACTAGTTAACCCGCACATGTAACTTTTAAGTTGTCCAAGTAGGATGTAGTTGACCTTCTACAACATCATGGACTTACTTTTCTTCCATCTCTTTTGAGGCTTGATATACTTGGTGAAATATATCTCCTTCAGTCTCTTTGTTTATTCTTCTTTAGCTCCTCCTACAATCTACACTTTTGTAAGATTGTTATACTCTTACGAGTCCAGTTGTGTCATTCTTCTTCCCTCAACCAACCTTTTAATCCTTCTAGGGTAGCTTGTAGGTATATCTCCGTGATTCTTTTACTTGAGTTATCGTCTATTTGCGGTTCTCTATTATGAACTTGTAGTGTTGTTAGCTTAAATTCCTTTTGAATGAGAAGTTATTGGGGTCCCTCGGGTTCAACAATACTCCTCTCACACACTCTTCTTCCTTGGTGTTGCTTGTAATGCTGCCTTTATAGAAGCTGGTTATTGTCGTATCACGGTCTAGGTCAAAATTCTCCTGTGTTCTATGAGATCCCTCCACTTCCACGTTGGTGAAATCCACCTTTCCCTTTCTGGCAATGCGTAAGCTTCCAAGTTGCAGCTCTTTAATTCTTTCTATTTGGATGGATAATGTATCTCGTGTTGACTTCCATACTCTTGACTGTCTCAGTTATCAATCTGGATTGTGGTGGCAATTAGCTTGTTGAGAGTGATCATATTTCGCCTTGCTGTTGGCATCAACTTTCACTTCCCAGTCTGTCAGTGAGCTTAAATTTTATGTCCCTTCTCTTGATCGCTACTATATCTCCCTTTTGACTTTCATGTCTATGGAAAATTTTCGACGTCATCCTCTTTGTTTGTGAAGTCACTTTACACAACTTGAAAGAGCCTCTTCGTTGTCTTTCTCAATTTCCCTAGTTGGTGATCATCTCTTGCTTCTCCGAAACTACTCTCTTTAATATCCGTCATTTGATCCCGTTGAGTTGATTCGGGATTCTCTTCTTGTCATCGTAATTGGTGTTGTCTTTGAGTCTTCACTTTTCCGTCTCGACGTTCCTCAACAAGCTCGAAGGAGTTGTCCGACGTTCGTCTACCCTAATGCACATAAGATGTACATACTAATCCTCACGTTGACACTCTTCAAAAACTTATGTGTGTCAACTGAATGAGGATCTCAAACTGTTATCTTCATTAAGGACGTACTGTAACTATAAATTCTACTAATCTTCGGCATAAACCCATCTATATAACATATCTTTATAAACAAGCTAAAAGTCCAACTACAGTAAAACCTAAAGTCCATACTAAGCAAACTGAGATCCGCGGTAGTAGTGGTGGTCAGCCGTACTTTTCTATTCCCAACCAGACTATGCATGCATTTAAAAACCAAAATTTTCTTTTTAAAACTCAGACCCCTTTCGGGTTCTTCTTAAAACTTATTCGGTCTTTCAGAAGATTTCAAGTGCCATTGTTGCCAACCTAGAGCTCTGATACCATGTTGTAACACCACGAATTCTCCGAACTCGGAGTATTACTGGTTAGGACCTCACAATGGGTCCCGACCTCAGTTTGACAACAACATTACTAGGATCTTGCAACAAGACACAAATAAAGAAAACGAAATTCATAAAAACCATGTTTTTAGAGTAATAAAAGCAACACTGTCTAGCAGCCTCAAGTACTTAAACAAAAGAAAAGAACAACTGTCTTAACCAAAAGAAAGGAAAGACAAAACAATCCCAACCCCGCTCTAAGGAGTACGGAGACCCGGCTGACCATTACTTCCGGATCACTCAGCTGCTGATCTAACCTGCGGTAAAACTAAAACAACAACAAGAAGAACCATTAGCTAGTTATCTAAATATTAGCAGAATAATAGCAGCACAAACACACTCAGATAAACATAAACACTCAGCATGATTTCAAACAAGTCCGTTTTATTATCTTGCTTTAATTTACTCGTTCACTCTAGTGATACTTATTTTGTGACACGAGGGATTCCCAAACCTCGCCTCCGCCCCCGTGTAACCATCAGGAATGGATCCGATGCATCTCACCTTGTACCTGCATGGTCTGGGTATAGAGAACCTCCCAGTCTCCTGTCAGAGCTGGGTAGTGATGTCACGGCCCGTTATACATACACTTGGGCCTTAAACGTAATAATAACAGTCGTCCTAGCAAGTTATTATTATTAAATCAAACAATAGCACACACCACTTGTAACACCCCGAATTCTCAGAACTCGGAGTATTACTGGTTAGGACCTCACAATGGGTCCCGACCTCAGTTTGACAACAACAATACTAGGAACTTGCAACAAGATACAAATAAAGAAACCGAAATTCATAAAAACCATGTTTTTAGAGTAATGAATGCAACACTGTCTAGCAGCCTACGGTACTTAAACAAAAGAAAAGAACAACTGTCTTAACCAAAAGAAAGGAAAGACAAAACAACCCCAACCCCGCTCTAAGGAGTACGGAGACCCGGCTGACCACTACTTCCGGATCACTCAGCTGCTGATCTGACCTGCGGTAAATCTAAAACAACAACACGAAGAACCGTTAGCTAGTTATCTAAATATTAGCAGAATAATAGAAGCACAAACACACTCAGATAAACATAAACACTCAGCATGCTTTCAAACAAGTCCGTTTTATTATCTTGCTTTAATTTACTCATTCACTCTAGTGATACTTATTTTGTGACACGAGGGATTCCCAAACCTCGCCTCCGCCCCCGTGTAACCATCAGGAATGGATCCGATGCACCTCACCTTGTACCTGCATGGTCTGGGTATAGAGAACCTCCCAGTCTCTTGTCAGAGCTGGGCAGTGATGTCACGGCCCGTTATACATACACTTGGGCCTTAAACGTAAAAACAGTCGTCCTAGCAAGTTATTATTATTAAATCAAGCAATAGCACACACCACTACTATCACTCAACTAACACTCAGAAACTGGCTAAGTAAGTCGCAAGGACTTACCTGAGTCAAAACACTCTAACACTCCTCAGATAGTCCGTACTCGTGGTAACTCAAGTGCTTGTCAATGAAGGCATGTGTATCAAAATCACCTTCCGATGTCCAACCTCGTGCTAAGGAATTACGGAACAAGTTCTTACGGTAGAAGACCATTTTACCCTCAGCCTAAGGTTTCTCAAATTTATTCTTAAACTTTCTTATCGACTCACTTATTTAATTGTGTAATTATTCGGTACTCGTATATACATCTACATATTTAATTTCTCATCTTGTACGGATTTAGGTACACTTACGTCTTGAGTATATATATATATATATATATTCTTATGTTTACGTATATAACCCTGAAATCTCAACTTATTTATATATATATATATATATATATATATATATATATATATATATATATATATATATCTCTTTTATATAGCTTCGTAATCCCAACTCGTATTTATGTGTA
Organism: Fagopyrum homotropicum; assembly: GCA_033239125.1. Lineage (NCBI taxonomy): Eukaryota > Viridiplantae > Streptophyta > Magnoliopsida > Caryophyllales > Polygonaceae > Fagopyrum > Fagopyrum homotropicum. Next base: position 73,814,584 of record BSWB01000001.1, on the reverse strand, counting down.
GATACTCGCATTTTTATATATTCTATATATTATGTTTATAAGTATACTCTTATATAAAGATTATATACCCATTAAATTCCAAGTTTCTATAAACGTTAATAGACTTTAAAACACTTATGTGTACCCGTTTATTTCATATTAAAAATATATATATGTATATATATATATATATATATATACATATATCCGTGTATGTATCTACTCGGCATATTAACCTGCCTACACTCGGCACACTAATTCCTATCCAAACACATGCTTTCAAACTTTCTTACTATCCTGTATAGATTTTTACGTATATTCACACAAATGAACTCAACACACTACACTCACAACTCGTAACTATATATCGATATATACAAAGAGGGAAGTTTGCTGCAGAGTAATGACGAAGTGGAGCAGCCAACTTACCGGAGTTGCAGTCCGGCTGGAAGGTCCTAGGCGGCACCGAGCTGCAGTCCAAGGCGGAGGGGTCGAAGCTGGTGCACACAACAGCAGCAGATAGGTTAGCAGTGCAGACCGGAACCGCAAGAGGAAAGGAATCGCCACTCACCTCGTCACACGTCGGCACAGGAAAAAGGGTCCAGCGGAAGGTCCGGCTGGTTCGCGGCGCGGTTCACTGCATAGGCGGCGGTTCAGAGGCCGAAAGTACAGAAGGTAACGAGAGAGGGAGGGATGGCGCAAGGCTTACCGATTCACTGAGGCGGACAGCAGGGGTGCACAGGCTCGGCGGTAGCAACGGCGATTCAGTGGCGCGGCCTGGTTGCACAGCACGGTGGCGGCGCTCCAGTGGAAGGCGGAAGAGGTGCGGCGGCGTCTCTTTCGTACCTACGGAGTCCCTGCGGTGGGTGAGATCCGGAACAGCGAAGGAGCGGAAGGGGAGGAGAGGCAGTAGTCTTACCGGAGTCCCTGCGGTGGTCGGCGGACGGCGCAAGGCGCGGTGACGGTGGTGGCAGGAGGGTCCGGCGGCTCCTGCAGTTGTGGGTTTCGATTGTTTGTGCGAGACGAAAGCAGCAGGTGCGGAAGGTGCGTAAATCAGGAGGTTAGGAGGATCATTAGATTGGATTAGGTTAAGTGTAAATTAGGGTTAGGAATTGATTAAGAGATGGGCTGCTGATTGGGCCTCGCAGTGGCCCACATCCGGCCCGCTTTCATATTAGCACGGAAAAGGAATTCGTTACTCGCTCGGATTCTAGTTAGGTACGGAAAAATATATAATACGGAATTAATTCTGTATTATTTTTATTATTATTATTTATATTTTTTTTTAAGGTGTGTACTTTATTTTGCGGTCATAAGTGTTATCATTTTATGTGATTTAAGGTCACATAAAATGATAACATTTAAACTCGCTTTATTTTGTTTATTTATTTATTTAATTACGATTGTCGTATCGGAATTTGGTAAATTTCCATTCGTCGGAAACTTAAAATTTTCGGTTATTACATCAATGCCCCCTTAAAAGAAGTTTCGTCCCGAAACTTAGATTGTTTCCCTTATTCACACATTTCTTTCGGTATATCTTAGTTTTCTCGACATTTTTGTTTTCTATCATGCAGTTACACAGGCATCAAACAAACAAGTATCACAGAATCACTTAAATCAATATGAAATACCTGAAGGTCAAACAACACAACATCCGAGTACTAACTCGTCAAACAGAAGTAACCTCTAACCCCGCCAAGAACTCGGGATAGTTACGTCTAATACTCTCCTCAGTCTCCCAAGTGGCCTCATCAGCTCCTCTCCTAGACCACTGGATCCTCAGCATAGGTATCTCCGTGGATCGCAGACGTCTGGTACTGCGTTCCAAGACAGCTACTGGGTACTCTACAAATGTATGGTCAGGCTCAATGGTCAGATCCTCATGACTGATGACGTGTCTCGGATCCGGAATGTACTCTCTCAACTGAGATACATGAAAGACCGGATGGACACTCTCTAGTCTTGGCGGTAGTGCTAGTCGGTAGGCCACCTCCCCAACCCTCTCCAGGATCTCAAAAGGTCCGACATATCGGGGACTCAGCTTTCCCTTAATGCCGAAACGCCTGACTCCTCTCGTAGGTGACACTCTCAGCCACACCTGTGCACCCACTCTCGTAGGTGACACTCTCAGCCACACCTGTGCACCCACTCTAAACTCCAAAGGTCGTCACCTTTCGCTCTCGGACTAGGGCAATCCGAGCGATGTCATCCTGTATCTGATCTGGAGCTACTCCATCAACTCTACTAGGCTCATCCCAACATAATGGTGTACGACATCTCCGCCCGTACAAAGCCTCATAGGGAGCCATCCCAATAGATGCGTGCCAACTATTATTATACGAAAACTCTACCAGAGGAAGATGATATGGCCATACCTGTCCCCAATCTAGTACACACGCCCGAAGCATGTCCTCTAAGGTCTGAATGGTCCGCTCAGACTGTCCGTCTGTCTGTGGGTGATAGGCTGTAGTGAAGTGGAGACTCGTACCCAAAGCAGTATGTACCTGCTGCCAAAATCTCGAGGTAAAACGTCCATCTCTGTCAGAGACAATAGTCCTCGGTACCCCATGGAGTCTCACAATGTGCCTGGTGTACTCCTCAGCCAGACGACTCACCGGCCACGTTTCCTTAATCGGAATGAAACGTGCGGTCTTCGTCAGGCGGTCTACCACTACCCAAATAGCATCAAATCCTCTGCTGAGTCTCAAACCAGTGACAAAATCCATAGATATATCCTCCCACTTCCACTGTGGTACTAGAAGTGGGTGGAGCTCTCCTCCAGACCTACGATGCTCAATCTTGACCTGCTGGCAGGTCGCGCACTGAGCTACATATCGAGTCACATCGGGCTTCAAACCACCCCACCAGAAGGACCGTCTCACATCCTTGTACATCTTACTCGCTCCAGGATGTACTGAGTATGGGGTAGCATGAGCCTCACCTAGTATCCTCTATCTCAACTCACTGTCTGACGGTACACAAACGCGATCCTGACGTCTCATCACTCCATCTGCACCAATAGTAAACTGTGGGGCCTCATCTCGAGACATCCTGTCTCGGATCCTGATCAAAGTAGGGCAAGTCTCCTGCTTCTGTCGGATCTCATCCAACAGATCAGGAAGTAACTCCATGGTAGACAACTGACCATCAGTATCGGGAAACTGAACCTCTATCTCCAACCAAGCCAAGTCCCTCTGCAACTGTGGTTGTACTGTCAACCGGGCTATCGCCCTCTCTCTAGGCGTCTTCCGGCTCAAAGCATCAGCTACCACATTCGCCTTTCTGGGGTGGTAAAGGATCTCAAGGTCGAAGTCCTTGATCAACTCTAACCACCGCCTCTGGCGGTTATTCAACTCCCTCTGAGTGAATATGTACTTCAGACTCTTGTGGTCTGTAAAGATCTGACATGTCGCTCCGTAAAGGTAGTGACGCCAGATCTTAAGAGCATGGACTACTGCAGCCAACTCTAGATCATGTGTGGGGTAGTTCTCTTCATACGTCTTCAACTGTCGAGACGCATAGGCTATGACCTTACCCCTCTGCATCAAAACACAACCCAAGCCCAGCTTGGATGCATCACTGTATACTACAAAGTCATCAATACCCTCAGGCTGTGCTAAAATCGGAGCGGACGTCAATCTCCTCTTCAGCTCCTCAAAACTCTGCTAACACGGCTCAGACCAGACAAACCGAGTGGTCTTCCTCAGAAGACAAGTAAGTGGTCGGGCAATCAAAGAGAACCCTTCCACAAACCGGCGGTAGTAACCTGCTAAACCTAGAAAGCTGCGAACCTCCTTAACATTCTTAGGAGGTTGCCAAGAAGACACTGACTCGATCTTCGCCGGATCGACCTTAATACCCTCAGCAGTCACCACGTGACCTAAGAAAGCCACCTCTGACATCCAAAACTCACACTTGGACAGCTTAGCATATAGCTGGCTATCCTGTAGAATCTGCAGTACTGTCCTCAAGTGTCCGGCATGCTCCTCTCGACTCCTAGAGTAGACTAGGATGTCGTCGATGAAGACCACTACAAACTGGTCTAAAAAGTCAATGAATATCCCATTCATCAACTCCATGAACACCGCTGGTGCATTAGTGAGCCCGAATGGCATCACTACGAACTCATAATGACCATACCTAGTCCGGAATGCCGTCTTAGGTATGTCCTGATCTCTCACCCTCAACTGGTGGTAACCTGACCTCAAGTCTATCCTTGAGAACACGGACGCTCCATGCAACTGGTCCAACAGATCATCTATGCGTGGCAGTGGATACTTGTTCTTGATGGTTACTTTGTTCAGCTCTCTGTAGTCTATGCACAGCCTCATCGATCCGTCCTTCTTCTTCACAAACAACACTGGCGCACCCCAAGGAGACACACTGGGGCGTATAAAACCCTTCTCTGCCAGCTCCTCTAACTGCTTCTTCAGCTCAAGCAACTCTATAGGTGCCATACGGTACGGGGCCTTCGAGATAGGTCTCGTGCCCGGCTCCAAGTCAATGCTGAAATCAACGCTCCTCTGTGGGGGTAGCCCTGGTAGGTCGTCACTGAATACCTCTGCAAACTCGCATGCAACAGGTATCTCCTCTATAGTCAGGCTCTTGCTTTCCTTCACGGCATAACACCAGAAGGCTTCGCAACCCTGGGCTATCAGTCTCGCTGCTCTCACTGCACTGATAACTGTACCTGACTTTCCGAGGTCCCAACCTCGGAATATTACCCTATGGCCCTCCTCCGTGGCAACGGTCACTGTCCTCCTACCAATGTCTAAGACTACTCCGTGTTTCCTCATCCAGTCTATCCCTAAAATGACATCCTCATGAACTAAGGGCATGACTAGAAAATTGACTAGCCAGTCTCGATCTCCCATGCGAACGGGACATCCAAAGATCTCTCTAGTCCCTCTTACCTTACTCCCATCAGGTAAGCCTATCGTAAAAGGTATCCCCTCTACAGTAGCTAAGGACAACCTATCTACGCATGCATCAGATATGAAGGAGTGTGTAGCACCCGTATCAAATAAAACTCGTACAGGTAAGTCATGAATCTGGATCGTACCTGTAGCAGTAGGTGCATCTGGCTGATCAGCATCCCTCAACTCAAACACTCGTGCCTGAGTCCCTCTAGTATCAGCCACACTACCACGTCCTCTGCCCCGACCTGATCCCTGCATAGAACTCTATGGTGGTGTAAGTCCTGGAGCTCGGTAAGACTGCTGCTGACTAGGAGCTCTGTGCTGCTGCTGCTGACTAGGAGTCCTATACTGTGGCGGTCTCTGTACACTCCCTGATAAGCCTGCAGGGGAAGAACCCTGTTGAGATGGAGCCTTGCCCTGACGGCAGAAGGCAGCTCTATGTCCAATCTTACCGCACTGGAAGCAAGTCACTGCTGGCTTCCTGCAGTTTGATCGGATATGCCCATAGCTATTGCAGTTGTGGCACTGCAAGCCACCAGATGAAGTCTGACCAGTAGCTGTATGACTCTGTCGCCCTTGAGTCTGTCCCCGTCCAAAAGCAGCTACTCCTGAACTACCACTAGCATAACCTGTCCTCTGCCGCTTATCCGGCCTGTCTGACTGAGCAGATCTCCTCGACACTGGTTTGTCTCTCTCATAAGCAGATGCTCTATCCTGATAGTCTGACAAAGTCTCACAGCGAAATCCTGCCAGATAGGAACGGGTACTCTCTCTCAATCTCCGAGAAAAGAGATAGACATGCTGCTCCTTAGGTAGTGCAGCTGGTCCAAGCAGTGTCAGTTCCTTTTGGAACTTCTTGATGGCAGCAGCGATCGGGACGTCCTCATATCCAGCCTCAATGAAGTCCTGAAATTTCTCTCTCCTCAACGAAACAAGGCAGTATCTGTCTCTAACAATGCTCCTCATCTGCTCCCAACTGGTGACTCGACTACGCATGGTCCGCCACCAGGAATGAGCATCTCCAGTGAAGCAGGTCTGCACCAAGTCTACCTACCGATCCTCTGGGTAGCGTATTGCCTCTAACGCAGTCTCTACCTACCCAATCTAGTGCTCCACCTCCAATCCTATCTCTCCATTATATGAGGGGACCTTCTGAGAGTTGAAAGCCTTCAACCACTCATCTGGCCTTGGTGCTCTAGTCCTAGTAGGCGCTCTATCAGCCACAACTCTCCTCTCAGGTACAGCTGGCACCTGAGGCGCTTCCTGTGTCACCTGGACAGATCTAACCGGTACTGGTGGTACCTGGGTAAGTCTCTCTGTCCTAGCAGCCTCCTCCCTACGCTCAACGTAGGCTCGGTACTCTCTGTACTCAGTCGCTCCAATGGAAACACGCCGTGACTCTGTCGAACGTGCTCTCTGTGCTCCAGACCAAGCAACGGTCTCATTCCTGACCTCAGGACCAACACTCTCAGCTACTTCCTCCACTCCAGCCTCTGGCATGATCACTGCTGGGGGATCCTCTCGTGGAGCTCGACCTCGACCTCGGGCTAGTGGGGGTCTACCTCCACGGCCGCGTCCTCTAACTGTAGGGGCCCTATCTCCCCTACCTGGTCCAGCTGGAGGGAGAGGTGGACGACCTCTGCCTCGACCAGTAGCTAGCGTAGCTCTAGTACGTGCCATCTGTGCAAGAATAAAAACTATAATTACTACTAGCTGAAAGTCCAAAAGTCTAACTACAGTAACCTAAAGTCCAACTAAGCATACTGAGATCCGCGGTAGTAGTGGTGGTCAGCCGTACTTTTCTATTCCCAACCAGACTATGCATGCATTTAAAACCAAAATTTTTCTTTTTAAAACTCAGATCCCTTTTCGGGTTCTGCTTAAAACTTATTCGGTCTTTCAGAAGATTTCAAGTGCCATTGTTGCCAACCTAGAGCTCTGATACCATGTTGTAACACCCCAAATTCTCATAACTCGGAGTATTACTGGTTAGGACCTCACAATGGGTCCCGACCTCAGTTTGACAACAACAATACTAGGATCTTGCAACAAGACACAAATAAAGAAACCGAAATTCATAAAAACCATGTTTTTAGAGTAATGAATGCAACACTGTCTAGCAGCCTACGGTACTTAAACAAAAGAAAAGAACAACTGTCTTAACCAAAAGAAAGGAAAGACAAAACAACCCCAACCCCGCTCTAAGGAGTACGGAGACCCGGCTGACCACTACTTCCGGATCACTCAGCTGCTGATCTGACCTGCGGTAAATCTAAAACAACAACACGAAGAACCGTTAGCTAGTTATCTAAATATTAGCAGAATAATAGAAGCACAAACACACTCACATAAACATAAACACTCAGCATGCTTTCAAACAAGTCCGTTTTATTATCTTGCTTTAATTTACTCATTCACTCTAGTGATACTTATTTTGTGACACGAGGGATTCCCAAACCTCGCCTCCGCCCCCGTGTAACCATCAGGAATGGATCCGATGCACCTCACCTTGTACCTGCATGGTCTGGGTATAGAGAACCTCCCAGTCTCCTGTCAGAGCTGGGCAGTGATGTCACGGCCCGTTATACATACACTTGGGCCTTAAACGTAAAAACAGTCGTCCTAGCAAGTTATTATTATTAAATCAAGCAATAGCACACACCACTACTATCACTCAACTAACACTCAGAAACTGGCTAAGTAAGTCGCAAGGACTTACCTAAGTCAAAACACTCTAACACTCCTTAGATAGTCCGTACTCGTGGTAACTCAAGTGCCTGTCAATGAAGGCATGTGTATCAAAATCACCTTCCGATGTCCAACCTCATGCTAAGGAATTACGGAACAAGTTCTTACGGTAGAAGACCATTTTACCCTCAGCCTAAGGCTTCTCAAATTTATTCTTAAACTTTCTTATCGACTCACTTATTTAATTGTGTAATTATTCGATACTCGTATATACATCTACATATTTAATTTCTCATCTTGTACGGATTTAGGTACACTTACGTCCTGAGTATATATATATATATATATATATTCTTATGTTTACGTATATAACCCTGAAATCTCAACTTATTTATATATATATATATATATATATATATATATATATATATATATATATCTCTTTTATATAGCTTCGTAATCCCAACTCGTATTTATGTGTAGATACTCGCATTTTTATATATTCTATATATTATGTTTATAAGTATACTCTTATATAAAGATTATATACTCATTAAATTCCAAGTTTCTATAAACGTTAATAGACTTTAAAACACTTATGTGTACCCGTTTATTTCATATTAAAAATATATATATATATATATATATATATACATATATCCGTGTATGTATCTACTCGGCATATTAACCTGCCTACACTCGGCACACTAATTCCTATCCAAACACATGCTTTCAAACTTTCTTACTATCCTGTATAGATTTTTACGTATATTCACACAAATGAACTCAACACACTACACTCACAACTCGTAACTATATATCGATATATACAAAGAGGGAAGTTTGCTGCAGAGTAAAGACGAAGTGGAGCAGCCAACTTACCGGAGTTGCAGTCCGGCTGGAAGGTCCTAGGCGGCACCGAGCTGTAGTCCAAGGCGGAGGGGTCGAAGCTGGTGCACACAACAGCAGCAGATAGGTTAGCAGTGCAGACCGGAACCGCAAGAGGAAAGGAATCGCCACTCACCTCGTCACACGTCGGCACAGGAAAAAGGGTCCAGCGGAAGGTCCGGCTGGTTCGCGGCGCGGTTCACTGCATAGGCGGCGGTTCAGAGGCCGAAAGTACAGAAGGTAACGAGAGAGGGAGGGATGGCGCAAGGCTTACCGATTCACTGAGGCGGACAACAGGGGTGCGCAGGCTCGGCGGCAGCAACGGCGATTCAGTGGCGCGGCCTGGTTGCACAGCACGGTGGCGGCGCTCCAGTGGAAGGCGGAAGAGGTGCGGCGGCGTCTCTTTCGTACCTACGGAGTCCCTGCGGTGGGTGAGATCCGGAAAAGCGAAGGAGCGGAAGGGGGAGGAGAGGCAGTAGTCTTACCGGAGTCCCTGCGGTGGTCGGCGGACGGCGCAAGGCGCGGTGACGGTGGTGGCAGGAGGGTCCGGCGGCTGCTGCAGTTGTGGGTTTCGATTGTTTGTGCGAGACGAAAGCAGCAGGTGTGGAAGGTGCGTAAATCAGGAGGTTAGGAGGATCATTAGATAGGATTAGGTTAAGTGTAAATTAGGGTTAGGAATTGATTAAGAGATGGGCTGCTGATTGGGCCTCGCAGTGGCCCACATCCGGCCCGCTTTCATATTAGCACGGAAAAGGAATTCGTTACTTGCTCGGATTCTAGTTAGGTACGGAAAAATATATAATACGGAATTAATTCTGTATTATTTTTATTATTATTATTTATATTTTTTTTTAAGGTGTGTACTTTATTTCCGGTCATAAGTGTTATCATTTTATGTGATTTAAGGTCACATAAAATGATAACATTTAAACTCGCTTTATTTTGTTTATTTATTTATTTAATTACGATTGTCGTATCGGAATTTGGTAAATTTCCATTCGTCGGAAACTTAAAATTTTCGGTTATTACACCACTACTATCACTCAACTAACACTCAGAAACCGGCTAAGTAAGTCGCAAGGACTTACCTGAGTCAAAACACTCTAACACTCCTCAAATGGTCCGTACTCGTGGTAACTCAAGTGCCTGTCAATGAAGGCATGTGTAACAAAAATCACGTCTCTATGTCCAACCTCATGCGAAGGAATTACGGAAAAAGATTCTCATACGGTAAAAGACCGTTTTACCCTTAGTGTAGACTTACCCGGTGATCTATTCCACTTTAGTAACACCTTCCCTTTGCAAAACCTCAGCTTTGTCCGCTTATCTTGAGATCTTGAGTTGGAACCACAACTGGGTGCTTTAATCCCTAGAATTTGCATATTTCCTTTAATTGACTATTTTATCATCTTTGATTGTTTTAATCGCTTTTTGTGGTTATTAGTTGCATTGACAACCTATACTTGCTTTGTTTCACCTAAGTCCTTGTGATCGACCCCTGAAATTCTTGCTTTTTATTACAATTGATCCGTGCACCGCGGGTTCGCATCCTTGTTTTAAGCATACTTCTTGGGTTATAAATTTAAAGCTTGTACACACCATTTGGAGCGAACATATCCCTTGGGGTTGCTCTCTGTCCTTGCTGGGAGCTTCCCTGGATCTCTTGGCGATTCATTCGCCTTGTTGTAGAATTGTGTCTCTAAGCCCTTTTGTGCCTTCGAAAATGAATTCATTGATACCTCCATAGCGTTAAGCTTGATCAGAATTGCCTCCAGCATTGCATCCTTCTTTTCTGGCTGGGACGAACTCGATCCAGGCTCATGGCTTCTCAATGGAGTAGAAGAAGACGAGGAGGGGGGCGGGGGGTTAAAAGCATTATTAGCATGAGAATAAGGGTTACCGGGATTTGTTGATTAGATTTCCAATTGTTGTTGGAGTTTCTATTGTTGTTGTAAATGTTGTTCCGCAGTCCTTGATAGTTGTTTCTTCCTTGATATCCTCCATCTTGCTCCTTCTTTGTTTGAGCTACTAAAAGCTCCTTCAATGCCTTTACCTCATTGCTAAGCGAGGTGAGTTGAGCTCCATTTGATGATGTGTCCTGAAAGCTAACTCTCCTTGCTCCATTTTCATTTCCTTGATGGGAGTACTTCTCCATATGTAAAGCTTGCTTTTCAATGCAATCCCAAGCGGTCTTAGAGGGAGGAAAGAACTTAGTTAGAAACTCCGTCGTCATCTCTTCCCAAGTGTTGATTTTTCCGCCCGAAAGAGATTGATACCAAGCAGCCGCTGTGTCTTTCAAAGAGAAATAAAAAGGCCTCAACTTTGTTATTCTCCAATCTTTAAGCTCTCAAAGTCTCCATCAGAATCTCATAGTTTTGCACATGCTGATGCGGGGACTCTCTCTCCAAACCTCCAAATTGACATTGTCGGATCATGGTTAGAACTTACGGTCGAAGTTCATAATCATGCTCAGCTGGATCATTTAGGTTGACTCTTGGACGCCTGACTTGCTGATTGGGGTCCATCCTTTGTCCTAGAGTTTGTGGAACTCCAGCAAAAAGAACATCTTGGATAGGCATCCGATGTGGTAGGTGTACCTCGGCCGGGGCAACATGAACTGGATCTTGCATCGGTCGAGGATCTGGGATCGGTCGAGGCTGAAACTGGGGCCTTAGAGCGGCCATATCTGCTTCTATTCCTTATGTTCTTGCGCGAGTCTCTTCTCTTTCTCGCTGCAGTTCTTCTCTATTGAGGCGTAGCTGTTCCAATGCCTCCTTCAATTCAGCTTCAAGATCGCGATCGTCTTGATTGACCATCTTAGCTTCTTTCAATCTTCTCTTGTAGGTCTTTTCTGGTTCAGGATGGTAGGGAACGATTTCCTTTCCAGCACAAGTTCATCGCATAAACCTATGGAAAGATCCTGCGAAAACACTCAAGTAGAATAGTCAAAAGAAACTAGGGCAATAACCCCGAAAGACTACCGAAACCGGCTTGATCTAGACCAAGTCCCCGACAACGGTGCCAAAAACTTGTTCGCTCCAAAAGGTGTGTGCAAGCTTTAAAATTTAGGATTTTTCCGTTTTGTACCCTTGAGTTTTTGGCTTTTCCGGATGGTATCCAAAGTTTTTTACGTTTCCGTTTGGTACCCCTGAGTTTTTGGCTTTTTCAGATGGTGCCCAAAAATTTTCACGTTTCCGCTTGGTACCCCTGAGGTTTCGGTTTTCCGTTCAGTACCCTTATTTCATATTTTTTGTCTAAAATAACGTTTCATTTATTAAATTTATAAAAAAATATATATAATAACAATTCTACATTATAAATTTCGAATACAACTATATTTTTTTTGGTGGGATACAAGTATATTTTAGTTAAACAAATTTAATCAATTATTAATAAATTATGATATTTCTTAAAATATAAGATTCTTACATTTTATTTAATAATTTTAATATATTTATTACTATTTGATACTTTATCATATTTTGGATCAAAACATGAGAAATTTACTATGTTTTTAAATTAAACATAATTTATATCTATATGATATTTCGTTTTTGATATAATTTGTTGATTTATTTGTTAATTTATTGTAACACCCCGAATTCTCAGAACTCGGAGTATTACTGGTTAGGACCTCACAATGGGTCCCGACCTCAGTTTGACAACAACATTACTAGGATCTTGCAACAAGACACAAATAAAGAAAACGAAATTCATAAAAACCATGTTTTTAGAGTAATAAAAGCAACACTGTCTAGCAGCCTCAAGTACTTAAACAAAAGAAAAGAACAACTGTCTTAACCAAAAGAAAGGAAAGACAAAACAATCCCAACCCCGCTCTAAGGAGTACGAAGACCCGGCTGACCACTACTTCCGGATCACTCAGTTGCTGATCTAACCTGCTGTAAAACTAAAACAACAACAAGAAGAACCATTAGCTAGTTATCTAAATATTAGCAGAATAATAGCAGCACAAACACACTCAGATAAACATAAACACTCAGCATGATTTCAAACAAGTCCGTTTTATTATCTTGCTTTAATTTACTCGTTCACTCTAGTGATACTTATTTTGTGACACGAGGGATTCCCAAACCTCGCCTCCGCCCCCGTGTAACCATCAGGAATGGATCCGATGCATCTCACCTTGTACATGCATGGTTTGGGTATAGAGAACCTCCCAGTCTCCTGTCAGAGCTGGGCAGTGATGTCACGGCCCGTTATACATACACTTGGGCCTTAAACGTAATAATAACAGTCGTCCTAGCAAGTTATTATTATTAAATCAAACAATAGCACACACCACTACTATCACTCAACTAACACTCAGAAACCGGCTAAGTAAGTCGCAAGGACTTACCTGAGTCAAAACACTCTAACACTCCTCAAATGGTCCGTACTCGTGGTAACTCAAGCGCCTGTCAATGAAGGCATTTGTAACAAAAATCACGTCTCTATGTCCAACCTCATGCGAAGGAATTACGGAAAAAGATTCTCATACGGTAAAAGACCGTTTTACCCTTAGTGTAGATAATTCTCCGGGTCACTTCTGGACCTCTAATATTTCCCTTGAAACACTTTTCAAATCTAAGATTACTTCCAAAATAGTTTACTAAGGTTATAAAAATTAATCTCGTCCACTCGTCGTCTGGAATCACATTACTTCATTTTCGGGTATTAACAAATCTTATATATATCTACATATCTATATATATATATATACTTTCGTGCATATTAACCTTCCTTCCAATTATATAACATCCGAAGTTCTTAGGTATTTAGATATACATATATAAATTCACATACTTTAATATTTCACCAACTCAAACTCCTAAGTATACTTTTATTTCATATAATATATATATATGTATATTTATGTACTCGGCATACACTCGCTCCCGTTAACCTTCCGTGACTGAATATATATGTACTTATATGTATTCTTTCATACCCAACTCAGTACCCGTATATAATTATATACACATTTACGTCTTCTATACTTATCATTCTATACGTATATACATACTGCAGAGGAAGACCTATTCTGAAACAATTCTTACATATATACATATTACAGTGGAGAGGAGAAGCGGAGAAGCGGGTTACCGGAGTTGCAGTCCGGCGAGGTGAGTCCCAGGCGGTGTACTAGTGTTCCGGTGATGGCGACGTCCTGGGTACGGGACAACAGGGAGGCGGGTCGATGGCGGAAGGTCCTGCTGGTTCAGCACAGCAGCAGCAAAGCGTTAGCCAACGCACCGGAATACAAGGGAAGAAGGAGAGGCGGACGACTCACCTGGTGGTCGACCGAGTCCGGCAGGCGGCCGTCTGGTTGGCGTGGCGCGGCTGCACTGTAGAGAGGCGGCGGTTAAGGTCTTCGGCTCGAAACAGAAGCGGAAAGAAAGGGGGGAGGCAGAAGGAAGGAGAAAGGGGAAGGCGGCTCACCTGGCGGCCTGTCGTCGCCGGCGAACGAGGGCGGTCGGCTAGGGCTACGCGGTGGCTCGTTGGGCTCGCAACGGCTGCAGAACGGTACTGTTCAATCCAGCCGCTTCGAAACAGAACAGAAGGGTGGAGGGGGATAGACAGGGCCGGTGGTTAACCTGGCGCCTTGGTGGTCGCGGCGGCGGACGGTTCAGTGGCGGCTCGACGTGGTTGCTGGTGGGATGCGGTGTTGCTGTTGGTGCAAGTCAGCGGTTATTGACTGCTTAACCCGCGAGCAGAAGGGGAGGAACGAGAGAGACGAGATAGTGACTGGTGGCTCACCGGGTGGTCGACGGGATTGGCGGCCAGGCTCTCGGTGGTTGCTGCGGAGCTGCAGATGGAGGCGGAGATCACGTCCCGGTTTAGTTGCTGTTGCGGGATAGGAAAAGAGAAGCGGCGGTGCAGATGAGGGAAGAGATAGGTTTAGGTTTAGATTAGGATTAACGTTATATTAGGTTAGGGTTCAGATTAGTTTAATAAGTTGGGCTGGTGGGCTTGGTACTCAAAGCATTGGGCCACTTTTGCTTCATTAAAACGAGCTGAAACGAAGCCCGTTACTCGTACGGATCGGTAGGGCATTTGCGGAAATAATTACGGAATTAAATTCCGTATTAGGTAATTTCTTATTTTATTTTAGAGGTACGGAAATTATTTCCGGTTACAAAGTTTCATCATTTTATGTGACTTAAAGTCACATAAAATGATAACATTTAAACTCGTTTTATTTTATTTAATTATTTATGTACCCATTTATTTAAGATTGACGTTTCGGAAATCGGTTAAATTCAGGTTTAACGGAGTTTAAAAATTCCGGTTATTACATCAGTGCCCTCTTAAAAGAAGTTTCGTCCCGAAACTTAGAATATTCCTCTTACTCACACATTTCCTTCGGTATATTATTTTTTTCTCGACATTTTCGTTGGCTACAAGCAACTACTCAACCATCAACAGAAGACATGTGTCACATAAAACGTAAACACTCACTCAATAAAAAAAACCTGAAAGGTCATATAACACAACATCCGAGTACTAACTCGTCAAACAGGAGTAACCTCTAACTCCGTAAAGAACTCGGGATAGTTACGTCTAATACTCTCCTCAGTCTCCCAAGTGGCCTCATCAGCTCCTCTCCTAGACCACTGGATCCTCAACATAGGTATCTCCTTGGACCGCAGAAATCTAGTACTGCGCTCCAAAATAGCTACTGGGTACTCTACAAATGTATGGTCAGGCTCAACTGTCAGGTCCTCATGGCTGACGACGTGTCTCGGTTTTGGTAGGTGCTCTCTCAACGGTTTGTTTCCTAAACTTACTTCCGGCTCATTTGATAACTCTACCAAACTTTTCCTTCCATTGGTGCACCTGCTTTTTCCTTTCGAAAGTTCCCGACTATCGATTCTGAAATAATTATCTTAACTTCTGTCAGCACTTTACTAAGTGCCTAATGCTCTTTGTAATACAAACTGCTTGGCTCGTTTTCCTCAATGTGACCTAATCGGATCGTTCCTTGATTAGTGGATTTTCACCTACTTCTTGTCAAGCTTTCAACTTTATATAACTCAAACAAATCCCACTCCCAAGTGGACCTTTTCATATAGTTCTCTAACTTGAAAACATAGTTATCCCAACATTGATTTTCTTCATCTGTGAGTTATGGGCCTACCACGCTTCTGGTGTAACACCCATTAGTCACAATGACATCTTTCTAAGGCGTCAACATGATTTACCCAACTCCCGCCTATACTTCCCTTCTAATACTAGCAAGATCCTCTTCAAACAGACCCTTATTCTCTTATTCAACCGTAGGCTGTTCTTAACTAACTAGTAAGCAACCTCTAACCGATTCTCTCTGTATTTTTAGATCACCCCAGAAAGTTGTCGTTGCCTACTTGGGGAATCCTCCAAATCATCGGTAAAATTATCTCTTAAATTCGCAGTCACTAATATCTCTTCTTAATGGTACCTGCTCGTCAATACCAACCATCACTTATACGTCCTCAGTTGATGTCAGTCACTCTAAAATTGACTTATCTCAATATTCCGGACCTGCTCTCCTCATACCTATACTGGCGTTAAATTCTTGGTGAGCATCATCTGCTCGATTAATCCTTTCATGCTTCACTAATTCGTTTTCTATTCCACACTTCTGTTTCCCTTGGGCTAACTCTACTTCTCGAGCTCAACTGGGTCATCCATCTTGACATAAATAGTCATTCAAAGTCTTCAACGATAGCTGGTAAGTGTCGTTGTAGTTTTGATGATTTTAGTTATCATCCCCTTGCAGTTCCGCTTGCACGGACCGTCGGTGTTAATGACTTAGGTCCCGTGATAATTGGGGTTACCTTGGACTTTCGAGTCCACCCAGACCGTTCTTATATATACATTCCTTCGCTGGTGTTACCGGCAACATTGTCTTCCTGATACTCCGTTGTTTCCGCTACAGGGCTTCAACTCTTTGATACCGACATTGCGATTTCTTTCAAATTCCTATATGTTTGAGGAGGTTAAAACCTCTCCACACTTGTAAAGTCTATATTTGCATCTACACTCCATTGTAGGTATCCCTTCCATGCACCTTAGACCCTCATATCCGGGTCGAAATTTTCTCTTTTGGCCTTACAGCTTGTCTTGTGAACTCTTCTACTAGGTGACTCGTCTTATACCTTTTTCTTCTCTGCATCGGTCTCTAACTGTCTGTTGATCATTACTACCCATTCTGTGTTGGAACTTCAGTTGCTTTGTACTCTTGCATAAATTTCCTAAGAACATCCTCATCTCAAAAATTTATTTAAAATTCATCACAACCCGCAGTTTTGATACCTGACTTTCCTTCTCACTGGCTAAGTTATACACTTGGTTTACACTAAATCCATCATAGTCTCATCAGTCCGTTGGTATGATTTTTATTAAATATTCAATGGTACCATTTGTATACAACACATTAGGTGCATGTGATTTTCTCACCAATCAAATTTCTCTCACCGCATTTATTATGTCTTCCTTATACTCAAGTCGCTTTGAGTTTTCTAGTACACGCTTTACAACTGCGTTGGTTGGTCTTATTACTTTCATCAACTCTTAGGTCATCAGTCCATTTCTCCTTAACTAACAGTCTTTAGTCCTTTCAGTAACCATCTTATTGGTGTGATACCGGATCCATATAACAACCTTTAGTCTTTCACTTTTACTCCTTCTCATGTCTGTCTTAGGCAACCTGTAGATTCTATCTGCAATCACCTCACAACTCGACCACACATTTCACCAAGAATTTACATCATACTCTTTATGTTTGTGCCGCCTCTGAATTTCCAATTATTCTGTGTCACATCTTTAATCACAAGGGTTTTCCCTGTCAATCTAGACAGTCTGACCCTACTTTTTCTCGAAGGAGCACCATCAGTCTTACTTGTGTGGGATGCTAAGACATAGGACATGTTTCCAATCATCTACTTCCTCTTAGTCTTCTAGTTCTTCTTACAGGGATCCCTTCATTCTAACTCTGATATGTATCTTTCGTAGTCAGTAATAAGTAACTACTCCCAACAATTCCCTTTTTTCACCATTACCATCATTAAGGGTCATTGCCGACCGTCAAGAGCTGCTCTTAAATTTCTTTATTAGAGTTATCAGAATGGACTCATCTAACATTATCATCCAGGCTACTAGTACTTGTATTGATTTAACTTCACCTTTTTCGTCGTGGATCTCCGAAAGAAATTCACTAGATGTCGATAAAATTCTTTTATAACCTTGTGGTTATTCTTCTTATCGGTTAACTAACCATCACTAGTTAACCCGCACATGTAACTTTTAAGTTGTCCAAGTAGGATGTAGTTGACCTTCTACAACATCATGGACTTACTTTTCTTCCATCTATTTTGAGGCTTGATATACTTGGTGAAATATATCTCCTTCAGTCTCTTTGTTTATTCTTCTTTAGCTCCTCCTACAATCTACACTTTTGTAAGATTGTTATACTCTTACGAGTCCAGTTGTGTCATTCTTCTTCCCTCAACCAACCTTTTAATCCTTCTAGGGTAGCTTGTAGGTATATCTCCGTGATTCTTTTACTTGAGTTATCGTCTATTTGCGGTTCTCTATTATGAACTTGTAGTGTTGTTAGCTTAAATTCCTTTTGAATGAGAAGTTATTGGGGTCCCTCGGGTTCAACAATACTCCTCTCACACACTCTTCTTCCTTGGTGTTGCTTGTAATGCTGCCTTTACAGAAGCTGGTTATTGTCGTATCACGGTCTAGGTCAAAATTCTCCTGTGTTCTATGAGATCCCTCCACTTCCACGTTGGTGAAATCCACCTTTCCCTTTTTGGCAATGCGTAAGCTTCCAAGTGCAGCTCTTTAATTCTTTCTATTTGGATGGATAATGTATCTCGTGTTGACTTCCATACTCTTGACTGTCTCAGTTATCAATCTGGATTGTGGTGGCAATTAGCTTGTTGAGAGTGATCATATTTCGCCTTGCTGTTGGCATCAACTTTCACTTCCCAGTCTGTCAGTGAGCTTAAATTTTATGTCCCTTCTCTTGATCGCTACTATATCTCCCTTTTGACTTTCATGTCTATGGAAAATTTTCGACGTCATCCTCTTTGTTTGTGAAGTCACTTTACACAACTTGAAAGAGCCTCTTCGTTGTCTTTCTCAATTTCCCTAGTTGGTGATCATCTCTTGCTTCTCCGAAACTACTCTCTTTAATATCCGTCATTTGATCCCGTTGAGTTGATTCGGGATTCTCTTCTTGTCATCGTAATTGGTGTTGTCTTTGAGTCTTCACTTTTCCGTCTCGACGTTCCTCAACAAGCTCGAAGGAGTTGTCCGACGTTCGTCTACCCTAATGCACATAAGATGTACATACTAATCCTCACGTTGACACTCTTCAAAAACTTATGTGTGTCAACTGAATGAGGATCTCAAACTGTTATCTTCATTAAGGGCGTACTGTAACTATAAATTCTACTAATCTTCGGCATAAACCCATCTATATAACATATCTTTATAAACAAGCTAAAAGTCCAACTACAGTAAAACCTAAAGTCCATACTAAGCAAACTGAGATCCGCGGTAGTAGTGGTGGTCAGCCGTACTTTTCTATTCCCAACCAGACTATGCATGCATTTAAAAACCAAAATTTTCTTTTTAAAACTCAGACCCCTTTCGGGTTCTGCTTAAAACTTATTCGGTCTTTCAGAAGATTTCAAGTGCCATTGTTGCCAACCTAGAGCTCTGATACCATGTTGTAACACCCCGAATTCTCAAAACTCGGAGTATTACTGGTTAGGACCTCACAATGGGTCCCGACCTCAGTTTGACAACAACATTACTAGGATCTTGCAACAAGACACAAATAAAGAAAACGAAATTCATAAAAACCATGTTTTTAGAGTAATAAAAGCAACACTGTCTAGCAGCCTCAAGTACTTAAACAAAAGAAAAGAACAACTGTCTTAACCAAAAGAAAGGAAAGACAAAACAATCCCAACCCCGCTCTAAGGAGTACGGAGACCCGGCTGACCACTACTTCCGGATCACTCAGCTGCTGATCTAACCTGCGGTAAAACTAAAACAACAACAAGAAGAACCATTAGCTAGTTATCTAAATATTAGCAGAATAATAGCAGCACAAACACACTCAGATAAACATAAACACTCAGCATGATTTCAAACAAGTCCGTTTTATTATCTTGCTTTAATTTACTCGTTCACTCTAGTGATACTTATTTTGTGACACGAGGGATTCCCAAACCTCGCCTCCGCCCCCGTGTAACCATCAGGAATGGATCCGATGGATCTCACCTTGTACCTGCATGGTCTGGGTATAGAGAACCTCCCAGTCTCCTGTCAGAGCTGGGCAGTGATGTCACGGCCCGTTATACATACACTTGGGCCTTAAACGTAATAATAACAGTCGTCCTAGCAAGTTATTATTATTAAATCAAACAATAGCACACACCACTACTATCACTCAACTAACACTCAGAAACCGGCTAAGTAAGTCGCAAGGACTTACCTGAGTCAAAACACTCTAACACTCCTCAAATGGTCCGTACTCGTGGTAACTCAAGCGCCTGTCAATGAAGGCATGTGTAACAAAAATCACGTCTCTATGTCCAACCTCATGCGAAGGAATTACGGAAAAAGATTCTCATACGGTAAAAGACCGTTTTACCCTTAGTGTAGATAATTCTCCGGGTCACTTCTGGACCTCTAATATTTCCCTTGAAACACTTTTCAAATCTAAGATTACTTCCAAAATAGTTTACTAAGGTTAAAAAAATTAATCTCGGCCACTCGTCGTCTGGAATCACATTACTTCATTTTCGGGTATTAACAAATCTTATATATATCTACATATCTCTATATATATATATATATATATACTTTCGTGCATATTAACCTTCCTTCCAATTATATAACATCCGAAGTTCTTAGGTATTTAGATATACATATATAAATTCACATACTTTAATATTTCACCAACTCAAACTCCTAAGTATACTTTTATTTCATATAATATATATATATGTATATTTATGTACTCGGCATACACTCGCTCCCGTTAACCTTCCGTGACTGAATATATATGTACTTATATGTATTCTATATATATATATATATTCCGATCCGCTTATTCATACCCAACTCAGTACCCGTATATAATTATATACACATTTACGTCTTCTATACTTATCATTCTATACGTATATACATACTGCAGAGGAAGACCTATTCTGAAACAATTCTTACATATATACATATTACAGTGGAGAGGAGAAGCGGAGAAGCCGGTTACCGGAGTTGCAGTCCGGCGAGGTGAGTCCCAGGCGGTGTACTAGTGTTCCGGTGGTGGCGACGTCCTGGGTACGGGACAACAGGGAGGCGGGTCGATGGCGGAAGGTCCTGCTGGTTCAGCACAGCAGCAGCAAAGCGTTAGCCAACGCACCGGAATAGAAGGGCAGAAGGAGAGGCGGACGACTCACCTGGTGGTCGACCGAGTCCGGCAGGCGGCCGTCTGGTTGGCGTGGCGCGGCTGCACTGTAGAGAGGCGGCGGTTAAGGTCTTCGGCTCGAAACAGAAGCGGAAAGAAAGGGGGGAGGCGGAAGGAAGGAGAAAGGGGAAGGCGGCTCACCTGGCGGCCTGTCGTCGCCGGCGAACGAGGGCGGTCGGCTAGGGCTACGCGGTGGCTCGCTGGGCTCGCAACGGCTGCAGAACGGTACTGTTCAATCCAGCCGCTTCGAAACAGAACAGAAGGGTGGAGGGGGATAGACAGGGCCGGTGGTTAACCTGGTGCCTTGGTGGTCGCGGCGGCGGACGGTTCAGTGGCGGCTCGACGTGGTTGCTGGTGGGATGCGGTGTTGCTGCTGGTGCAAGTCAGCGGTTATTGACTGCTTAACCCGCGAGCAGAAGGGGAGGAACGAGAGAGACGAGATAGTGACTGGTGGTTCACCGGGTGGTCGACGGGATTGGAGGCCAGGCTCTCGGTGGTTGCTGCGGAGCTGCAGATGGAGGCGGAGATCACGTCCCGGTTTAGTTGCTGTTGCGGGATAGGAAAAGAGAAGCGGCGGTGCAGATGAGGGAAGAGATAGGTTTAGGTTTAGATTAGGATTAACGTAATATTAGGTTAGGGTTCACATTAGTTTAATAAGTTGGGCTGGTGGGCTTGGTACTCAAAGCATTGGGCCCACTTTTGCTTCATTAAAACGAGCTGAAACGAAGCCCGTTACTCGTACGGATCGGTAGGGCATTTGCGGAAATAATTACGGAATTAAATTCCGTATTAGGTAATTTCTTATTTTATTTTAGAGGTACGGAAATTATTTCCGGTTACAAAGTTTCATCATTTTATGTGACTTAAAGTCACATAAAATGATAACATTTAAACTCGTTTTATTTTATTTAATTATTTATGTACCCATTTATTTAAGATTGACGTTTCGGAAATCGGTTAAATTCAGGTTTAACGGAGTTTAAAAATTCCGGTTATTACATTTATTATATAATATTGGATGGTTCATATACCTATTAGTATTATATAAAAGAAAATTTTGATTTGAGAGTGTATATTTAGGGGAAAATCTTCTAAAATCATAGGTATTAATTTTTTTTTTGAAAAATATAATGCCCGTTTTGCATATTTTACTTTATACATATATTAATAATTTATTTCATATATCATGATAAATAAAATATATTTGATAAAATAATTTTTATGGAAAAACTTGATAATACAAACTTCTTTATAAAAATTATTTTGTATAAAACATAAAAAAAATTTCATGTTTTGATGTAAAATATTATAAAGTATCAAATAGTAATAAATATATTAAAATCATAAAATAATATGTAAAAATCTTATATTTTAAGAAATATCATAATTTATTAATAGTTGATTAAATTTGTTCAATTAAAATATGCTTGCCATCGAAATTTATAATATAGAATTGTTATTATATTTTTTTATATAAATTTAATAAAAGAAACGTTATTTTAAAACAAAAAAAATAAGGGTACGGAACGGAAAAACCGAAACTTCAGGGGTACCAAGCGAAAATATGAAAAACTTTGGACACCATCCGAAAAAGCCAAAAACTCGGGAGTACCAAACGGAAACGTAAAAAACTTTGGGCACCATCCAGAAATGTCCAAAACTCAGGGGTACCAAACGGAAAATTCCTAAAATTTATAACCCAAGAAGTATGCTTGAACAATATGCGAACCCGCAGTGTACGGATCAATTGTAATAAAAGAAAGAATTCAAGGGGTCGAACACAGGGACTATGGTGAAAGAAAGCACCAAAATCAGGTTGTCAAATATGCAAATGACTACAAATTAAAGCAATCAAAGATGATATAAAGTCAGATAAAGGGAATGCGAATTCTAGGGATTAAAGCATCTAGTTGTGGTTCCGACTCAAGATCTTAAAAGATAATGTGGACAAAGCTGAGGTTTACAAAGGGAAGGTGTTTCTAAGGTGAGAATAGATCACCGGGTAAGTCTCACTACTCACTATCCCAACCCAAAGCTCTTATTACCGGGTAAGTCTCAAGGTACTAAGGAAAGGAACTATAATCTCAAATCAACACGCCACCCTAGGGGATAGAACTAACCTTTACCGGGAAAGACTTAGGCTAACTCACAAAGATGGAATGAAGGCACACTCAAACCCTAATAAAGGATAAACCTTTATTACCCACGCTCATGATCTTTGGTAAACAAACAAAGGAATCATCGGGTAAGTCTCATCCTAGGCTTGCGTTGAACCAGGAAAGCTATAATAAGGATAGGAATTGGTAGGCTTAAACTCTTAACTCAGATAAGGTTCAGAAAAGGTTCACCTCGTTCAGTTACATTCCATCCCGGCTGAGATGTTCAATGACTGACCGAGGTGTTCTATGGTTAAGGTAATTGACTCGAGCTTTCAGGGTCGTGCAGGGATTAAGATCATTCTATCATCGTTTTTCCCACAACCTTCAACCAATCACCCTAGAATCGCATAAGAAACTTAGCCAGCAAGCATCATGATAATAATAATCATATTAATAAGAAAAGAATCAACATTAGAATAATAAAACCTTAACAAAAAGGTCTCAATAACTGAATCAATCAATCAACAAACAAGGGTTCCTTAATCACAACTCAGCAAAGACAACAAACCAAAAGAAATCTAAGAAAATCTTACAAATTTCTTCAAAAGCCAACTCCAACTATGATTTCTTCCTTCCTTGAACTTCAACCTTCAACTTCTTTCAACTCTTCCTTCAAAACTCAGAAAACGCTCCAATTGCTGGATGCTCTAAGCATGGTTAAACTTGTGAAAAATCCAACCCTTTATATAGGAGAATTATCTTTCAAAGATAAGATATCTTAAAAAGATAATTTTATAGAAAATATATCCATATCTCTCAAAATAAATCAGCCAAAAATATTATCTTCCTTCCAGAAACCCAGCCAAAAATATAAGATATCCTCCTTCCAAAAATAAAAGATATCAGCCAAAAATAAAGATCTCGCCGGCGGCAGGGTGTTCACCTCGGTCGGGACGCTCCTCAAGATCACCTCGGTCGAGGTGGTACTGTAGCTGACCGAGGTGAATCTCAACTGAATGTAAAACATCTCGAATCTGGTCCAAAATCAATCCTCTAAATCATTTCCATGCTTCTTGAGATCTTCACAAAGCTCCAGAATGTAGTTCCAATGACTCCTTAGCTTCCTTAGCTCCATTTCGATGCAAAATATTCCATTTTACTACAATTACAACGAAACTAGATGTAGACCTCGATTCCCGCAAAGGTAGACAAAACAACAATATAATCGAAGAATATACATCCATACATGCAGATTTGTGAAGATAAAACGTCTAAACCAATCCCAAAATATAGACTATAATACATGCTATCATTTAGACCCACCTTTATGGCCATTAAGGTGGCTATTTAGACACCCTATTTACTATCATTTCTAGTATAAATAGAGGACCTTGGCTGATTGTCAGAATCAACCTCATTTTCCCACAAAAACCTTTCTTTGTTTCGTTACCACTTGTATGGAGTTCTAAGTCTGCTAGCTACATTGGGTTGATTGAAGTTGCATATAAGTTGGTTGTATGTTCTTTTAATAGAAGTTTTATTCAGTATACAATTGTGTTATATTCCTTGTTCTTAACTTTTGTTTGCATGATTGTTTTCTACTGTTACGCTAAGATCGTGATGCGCAAATGAGTTTTAAATTTATAACTCGAACTAAATCCTAAACTACCTAGCGAAACCTGCAGTGTACAGGACGTTTGTAGTAGGGATAGTATTCTGAGGTCGAACACAAAGACTAAGGTGAAATTGATTCCATTTGTGATTGAGTTTAGTAAAGACCTAGGTTGAAAGAAAAGAAAGAAATAAAGAAATGAAAATCTCAAATGTTTTTGGTTGGTTTTTTGGTGATCAATCAAAGATCACAATTCATGCAAGTAAACAATCAACTAAACTATGAATCAACACAAATAAACAAACTAAACAAGATAATGATCAAAGAAAGAAAAGACGGATTCTAGGGGTTGGAAGTTCCGTTTATGGCATAGGACTCAAGCTATCTATTCATTCCTTGAATTAACTATGATATGTTGGGATTAAGCGTTTCTAAATTGGGATCAATTACCGGGTAGGTCTCATGGTCCAACTAGTCCATTCCTAAGGTCTCATCACCGGGTAAGTCTCTAAGAACCTAAGGATAGGAATTCTACACAAACCGGATTGTTAGCTAGGGGTCTAACCTATCCTTACCGGGTAAGTCTTGGAAAGGAGAGTCCTAAACAACTATCCTAGCACACCTAATCCAATGGCGGCTTATTAGGCTCACCACTACTTAAGGTTTGTTATCTTTGGAATCTAAGAGTAAGGATTACCGGGTAAGTCTCTCCTAACACTTAGTTACTAACACTAGGTCACCCTAGGGTAGATTAAACTCAACAAACACTTAGGATTTCAACATTCTATAAATCTAAGACAAGATCCATCGAGCCAGGGAAAATCACGGGTTGTTCTACCTAGACCACGGCCGTGGTCAGGCAAGAACTACCCGTGATTTCTAACAGCAGCTACGTTCATACACACAAGTCATCCAAAGGTAAATCTAAGTCCATCCTATCATAGCCCTAGCCATAACCATCCTTTCCTTACCCTAGAACCACATCTATTTAGCCTACAACGTTCATAATAGAAATCGAAACAAACAAACATAAAATCATGACATCCATTTGCAAGATGATAAAGGAAAAGAGATGAACAAGTGAACTAAAACAAAACCAAGCTGGAAATAGAATTAGAGTAACTCACAATCCTTCCAAAAGAAGGTTCAAATGATTCATACAACTCTTAGAAATAGAATCCGGAATTCTTCAATACAAAACTATCAAGTGTGGTAATGGTGTGTGTTCTTCTTCTCCTCTTCAATGGAGCTCTTCTTCTTCCTCTTTGACACTTTCCTTCCTAGAAAGACTTCTTGTTGAGAGAATATTTTTGTTAGAGGATAATGGATAATGGAGAGCTGCTCCAAGATGCTCTTCTCAGCCAATGAAGGACCACTTTTATAACAAATTTTGCATGAGCTGGCCATGAGAGTTGTGGCACAGCTGTCACAAGAATCTGGCAAAATCCACGGGTGATTCCACGGCCGTGGAGTGTCAGAGAACCGTGATTTGCTCCAGAAGCTTCGCTTTGGATCATTAAGCTGTGATTTGGTGCATGGCTTGTGTTGGCAAGGCTCCATGAGTCCTCCTTAGCCTTTAGCTTGTGTCCTAATGAGTCCGAGGGTGTGTCATCTAGATGAACGATCCTCAAACGTATCGTTTTAGCTCCTAAATCTCCCGAAATACCTATAAAACACGCACAAGTCCGTGTAGACGTCTATCTCGGCAAAATACATGAATTGAGTGCAAAACATCGTGAACTAGTGCTAAACCATGCATGAATGAGTGAGAATTCTATCTAAATGATTACCTAAATCTAAGCAATAAATCGTGTTATCAAAATACCCCATACTTAAGGTTTGCTCGTCCACGAGCAAACTCCCAACTATAGACTAAGAGATGACATGATTTATGTATGCAGAAAAATGGCAAAATCTTTTTGTGTTTGTGCTTCTATTATTGGATTACCTTCAAAGTCGTGTTTCATGGCAAAGGACAAGCAATCATGAACTCAAACAAATGAAGACATGAAAAGACAATTGTACTTAACTCAAAAGTATGCATGAAATGTAAAGATGAAGAAGTCAAGAAGATCAAGAGTAAATCCAATCTAAATCACTAAGTCTTACAAACATGCAAATAGGTCATAAGGTCTTGTGAAATAAAAGGGTCAAGAAATGTAGTGATTGGGTGGGGATTTCTAGGTTATGTGATGCTAATCCGGGAACGGAACTAACTCCACAATCTTGTCCTCGATCAACTTCCCTTAAGTGTATATTTTCCTCTATCTTTTCTTTCTTTTCTTTTTCTTTGACTTATTTTTGAGACAATGGCATTGGTGTACAAAAGCCGAAACCTTGGTGATTAGCCATCCTCGGGCTTTTTCTTAGTTTTCGAGGTGCATCCACACCGGGCACACATACCAAAGCTCGTTAGGACTATTGGTTCATTTGACTTTGGCAAGGCACCAACACCCGATTATGTGAAGTGTACCGAGTTACTTGTCATTTAAGCCAATGTCCCAAACCTATATTTTTGGCTAAATTCAGCATTTTATGCATGATGTTCTTTCATTAACAACTTCACCCCACACTTGCTTTTCGCACACATCAACACACTAGCATGCTCCTATTCCCGGATGGGTTAAAAGAGGTCAAATTTATCTCGATTGAGGTGCTCAAGCAATCATGATTAAGATGAGAAGTAGAGAAAGATTGAATTGCCTCATTCATTCCTAGATGGTATGCAAGAACTATCATGTAATTTCGATCTTCACTACTCAATCCTTTCTAGGCAAACATCATGGTCACAAATCATTCATAGAATTTCAAGAGAAGTACTTCAAGTCCACATATGCGTTCATTAATCCTAACACATGAGGCCATCCATAGCCAATTCACAAGACAAGATTCATCATTAGGATCATATCCAAGCCTAGAAAGCACAAAATTTTTAAAATTTTCTGATTTTTATGGTATTTTTGATTTAAGTATGTACAATGCAAGACATGTGAAGATTTTAAACTATCCTAGATTCTCATCATGCAAAGGATCATGCAAACCCCACCCCATACTTAGAAACACATTGTCCCCAATGTGGTATACAAGTAAAGAGAGTGAAAGAAGGTTCTCACAATGTAAAAATGGTTTGTTATGGTATTTGGGATTGCTCAATAGTGAATTGATGTTTGATGATCCTATCAACCATGGTAGAGAGCTCTAAGCATCCATCAAAGCTTCGGGACCCGCGCTAGGCACCGCTACCCGTCCAAGTTCCGCATCCGCTCCACCCATAATTGATGAGGGGTTCATCATCATCATTCCTATGTCAAGCAAGGCTTCCAATGCCACTAATGTTCTAGCACACACACAAAGTAGACAAAACACACACAAAGATAGAAAAATCTGAAAACGAAAACAAAATGAAAAGGAAAAATGTTACCAATGGGTTGCCTCCCACCAAGAGCTTCTTTAAGGTCATTAGCTTGACCAAACTCGGGGGCGTCTACTCAAGGTGAATTGGGGCAATTATCTCCACCGGAGCTCCCGGGATATACTTCTTCAACCGGTGCCCATTCACCTTAAAGTTCCCACAATGTTCACCTCCTATCTCAATGGCTCCATGGGAAAAGATCTTCTTCACCACATATGGCCCGGTCCATCTTGATTTGAGCTTTCCGGGGAAGAGCCTTAGCCTTGAGTTGAAGAGAAGGACAAGATCTCCTTCACTCAACTCCTTGGGGATGATCCTCTTGTCATGCCATCTTTTGGTTCTCTCCTTGTAAATCCGGGCATTCTCATAAGCGTCCAACCGGATCTCCTCGAGGGCATTCAATTCAAGCAATCTCTTTTCTCCCGCCTCCTTGAGATCAAAATTTAGCCACTTAATGGCCCAATAAGCTTTATGCTCCATCTCTACCGGAAGGTGGCAAGACTTGCCATAGACCAACTTGTAAGGAGTGGTGCCAATTGGTGTCTTGAAGGCGGTCTTATATGCCCACAATGCGTCATTGAGCTTCATAGCCCAATCCTTTCTAGTCCTAGACACCGTCTTCTCAAGAATGGCCTTGATTTCCCGGTTGGAGATCTCCACTTGGCCACTAGTTTGGGGATGGTAAGGTGTCGCCACCTTATGAGTCACCCCATACTTAGCCAAAAGCGCTCCAAAGTTCCTATTCGTGAAGTGCTTTCCTCCATCACTAATGATCACCCTTGGTGTTCCAAACCTAGGGAAGATCACCCGGTTGAAGAACCGCACTACCACCTTGGCATCATTTGTAGGAGAGGCGATTGCCTCCACCCATCTTGACACATAATCTACCGCCAATAGGATGAAGAGATTGCCACATGAAGAAGGGAATGGTCCCATGAAGTCCACACCCCACACATCAAATATTTTGACTTCTTGGATGTTGTTCAAGGGCATCTCATTCCTTCTTGAGATGTTGCCCGTCCTTTGGCAAGCATCACATGCCGCTACAAAACCTTGCACATCTTTAAACAAGTTAGGCCAATAAAAACCGGATTGCAATACCTTCACACACGTTTTGTGTGAGCTAGCATGGCCTCCACATGGTAAGGAGTGACAATGCCGGATCACACTCTCTACTTCATCTTCCGGTATGCATCTCCTAAACATTCCATCCGGGCCTCTCTTGAACAAGAGTGGCTCACTCCAGTAGTAATGCCTCACATCGTTGAAGAACTTCTTTCTTTGTGCATATGTCAATCCGGGAGGCACTTCCTCACACACTAAGTAGTTCACAATGTCGGCATACCATGGCTCATTTCCTCTAGACACTTGGAACAAGCATTCCTCCACCATTTGCAATTGCTCATCTCGGAATGAGTCATCAATTGGAATGTCATCTCTTCCAAGCTCCAATGGTGGGAGTCTACTAAGGTGATCCGCCACCGAGTTCTCGGATCCCTTCTTGTCCCGGATCTCCAAATCAAATTCTTGTAGAAGAAGGATCCACCGAATCAACCTTGGTTTGGCATCCTTCTTTGTAAGTAGATAACGGATCGCAGCATGATCTGTATAAACTATGACCTTCGCTCCCACAAGGTATGAGCGGAACTTCTCAAATGCATACACCACCGCTAGCAACTCCTTCTCGGTGGTAGCATAATTGAGTTGGGCATCATCTAGCGTCTTGCTAGCATAATAAATGGCATGAGTGCGCCCATCTTTTCTTTGCCCCAAAACAGCCCCAACGGCTACATCGCTTGCATCGCACATGATCTCAAATGGTAAACTCTAATCCGGAGGTTGCTTGATAGGTGCGGAGATCAAGGCGTTCTTCAACCTACAAAAAGCCTCAAGACAATCATTGGAAAAGACAAAATCAACATCCTTCATTAGTAGGTTAGTGAGAGGCTTAGAAATTTTAGAGAAGTCTTGAATAAACCTCCGGTAAAAACCGGCATGCCCTAAGAAACTCCTTACCCCCTTCACCGAGGTAGGTGGTGGCAACTTCTCTATCGTTTCAATTTTTGCCCTTTCAACCTCAATGCCACGGTTAGACACCAAGTGTCCTAACACAATGCCTTCACTTACCATGAAGTGGCATTTTTCCCAATTTAAGACAAGATTTGTCTCCTCACATCTTTGCAATACTAATGACAAGTTAGCCAAGCAATTATCAAAGGAAGAACCATAAACAGAGAAATCATCCATAAACACTTCCATGATATTTTCTATGTATTCCGAAAAGATAGCCATCATACACCTTTGGAAGGTGGCGGGTGCATTACACAACCCAAATGGCATTCTCCTATATGCAAAAGTACCCCATGGACATGTAAAGGTTGTTTTCTCTTGGTCATCGGGGTGGATTGGGATTTGGAAGAATCCACTATAGCCATCTAGATAGCAAAAATGAGAGTGTTGAGCTAACCTTTCTAGCATTTGGTCAATGAAGGGGAGAGGGAAGTGATCTTTCCTAGAGGCCATGTTCAATTTCCTATAATTAATGCACATCCTCCACCCCGTAACCGTCGTAGTCGGGATTAGTTCATTGTTCTCATTAGTTACTACGGTCATCCCACCCTTCTTAGGAACTACATGAACGGGACTAACCCACTTACTATCCGATATAGGGTAGATAATTCCCGCATCTAGCAACTTAATGATTTCCTTTTTGACTACCTCTTTCATTATAGGATTCAATCTCCTTTGATGTTCAATAGAGGGTTTGTGGTTATCTTCCATCATTA
Organism: Fagopyrum homotropicum; assembly: GCA_033239125.1. Taxonomy (NCBI): domain Eukaryota; kingdom Viridiplantae; phylum Streptophyta; class Magnoliopsida; order Caryophyllales; family Polygonaceae; genus Fagopyrum; species Fagopyrum homotropicum. The sequence continues at coordinate 73,783,720 of BSWB01000001.1, read as the reverse complement.
TCTTATGCATGCACAAAGAAGGCTTAATGCCAACCAAATCATCAATAGTATAGCCAATGGCTTTCCTATGCAATCTTAGTTCATGCAACAACTTAGCAAGTTCATCATCACTCAAGCATGCATTCACAATTACCGGATATGTAGAATCAACACCAAGGAAAGCATACTTTAAATGAGAAGGGAGGGGTTTAAGTTCGAGTTTAGGAGGACCTTTATCGGTTGGAGACGATCCAAACAAGGTTGGATGAGATGAATCCAAAGCAAATGAAGACTCCTCATGGCTCCTCAAAGCTTGACCATCATCAAGGACTGGTCCAGGGAAAACCACGGCTGGAACTACGGTTTGCTCAACTTCCACGGCCGTGGTTCTTGCTAAGCTTGCTTCCCGGAGTTGTCCAGAAAGTTTGACGGCCGTGGAACATAAATCTCGACCGTGGAACTTGCAGCTGTTCAACACCTCTTCGTGGCCTTCAAATCCAACTCTTGGCTCCTCCTGCAATGCTTCCAAGGCCTTGATCTCTTCATTGCAAGCCTCCTCAACACCTTCCTCCATCATACTTAAGGTAAGAACCTTCTCCAAGGGATCCTTGATCAAGATCGAGCTCACAACTTCCCTAGATTCTTTTTGCTCGACTATGTTGAAAACATCCTCATCAAGGGTCGGCCCTTTCATCATTGTGGATAATTTGAATTTGATGTTCTCTTCTCCAATGTTGAAGGAGAGAGTTCCATTCTAGCAATCCACTAGGCATCCGGAGGTGGCTAGGAAAGGTCTTCCCAAGATGATGGGAACCGGATAGTCTGCCGGAATGTCCAAGACTACAAAATCGATTGGCACATAGAATCCTCCTAGTTGCACCGGGATGTCTTCTAGGATCCCATGGAAGGCGAATGTTGTTGCGGATGTCCAAGGACTTTGACCTTGAGATTTTGTACCATCCATGGAAGGCGAATGTTGTTGCGGATGCCTTGAGCAAGAATACCTTCACGAGAAGGTGATTGCGATACTAACGGTTCAGCCTCAGCTTCAGAGAGATCTAGCATGGCTAGAGATGGACATCTGGTTTCCTGACGAGGATGCCCAATTGAGTACTTTAGAGGTTCTACCTGATTTGTTGGGTGAGATCCAACAGAAGCAAGGAACCTGCCCAACACTAGTGAGGATACGAGATTTGATATTTCGTGGTGAGGCATTGTAGTTCTCCATAGGAGCAGATGCAGTGATGAGACTCCACGATCGCGTCTGTGTACCCATTGATGCAGATCCAAGGCAAAGGATTCTGCAGGAGGCTCACTCTACACCTTACTCATTGCACCTAATTGCGAGTAAGATGTATCAGGATGTGAGACGTTCATATTGGTGGGGAGGGCTAAAGCCTGATGTGGCCAGATTTGTGGCTCAGTGTGCGACTTGTGAGCAGGTCAAGATACAACATTGCAAACCAGGTGGAGTGCTCCATCCACTATTAGTACCACAGTGGAAGTGGGAAGATATCTCCATAGACTTTGTCACAAGATTGAGGCCGAGCCGGAGTTTTGATGTTATTTAGGTTGTGGTTGACAGACTTACGAAAACTGCACGTTTCATTCTTATCAAGGAGACATGGCTAGTGAGTAGATTAGCTGAGGAGTTCACTAGGCAAATAGTGAGATTCCATGGTGTACCGAGGATGATCGTCTCAGATTGAGATGGACGATTCACCTCGAGGTTCTAGTAGCAGATGCAGACTGGTTTGGGGACGAGTTTTCACTTCATGACTACATCCCATCCTCTGACAGATGGTCAGTCAAAGAGGACAATTCATACGCTAGAGGACATGCTACAAGCTTGTGTGTTAAATTAGGGACAGGGATCGTCAGATCACCTCCCATTGATAGAGTTCTCATACAACAAACATGGCATGCTTCGATTTGGATGGCCCCATATGAGGCATTATGTGGACATAGATGTCATACACCGTTATGTTAGGATGAGCCTAGTAGTGTCAGTGGTTTAGCGCCGGAGCATATTCACGATGATATGGCTCGAGTAGTGCTGATCAAAGAGAGGATGCCAGCTGCACAGAGTCGCTAGAATTCTCATGTCAGGCTGAGAGTATCTCCAATGTGAGGAGTCAGACGTTTAGACATAATGGGGAAGCTGAGTTCCCGATATGTCAGTCCTTTTGAGATACTGGATAGAGTTGGGAGAGCAGCGTACAAATTAGTTTTGCACCGAGGTTAGAGGGTCTTCACCATGTGTTCCATGAGTCTCCGCCAAGGGAGTACATACTAGATCCGAGACACATCGTCTGTTATGATGACTTAGTGGTTGATCCGGACCACACATTTGTTCAGCACCCGATTGTAGTCCAAGAGCGAGGTGTGAGACGTCTGCGTTCAATGGACATTCCTATGTTGAGGATAAAGTGGTCGAGACGAGGACCAAAGGAGGCCACATGGGAGACCGAGGATACTATCCAGAGGAACTATCTAGAGTTATCTTGGTGCGTGTATGTTATGTGCTTATATGATATGATGTGTTTTCGTGCTAGGTATAATGTGTGCATACGATCTTATTATATCTTGTTTGCTAGCGCGAGCTTTGACTATAGTTGGAGATGGTTCTTTCCTCCATGCTATTGTGATGTGATTAGGATTACCTGGAGATGGTTATTCCTCGATGCTATTGTTATAGACATAGTTTGAGTGGAGATGGTTTTCCTCCACACCCTTGTGTTACCAGTGTGGTTTGGCTGGAGATGGTTTTCCTCCACGCCATTGTGATGTGGTTATAGTTTGGCTAGAGACGGTTTTCCTCTATGCCTTGGTTAGTGTTATGATCTTGTAGCTGGAGTAGATGATTCCTCCGTATTGTGCCTTGACGCTATTGAATGTTATAGGTTGTGACCTTTTGGAACGGAGAGGTTATACCTTCGATAGAGAGAGTGTTTATACCTCGGCGTATGGGTCTGAGAGGATTTTGGAATTGTACAAGATTTGGGACGAAACTTGTTTTTAGGGGAGTGTGATGTTACAACCTTAGTCTTCTAGGGATCCCGCACCTAAGCCTCAACTGAGATGCAAGTGCTGTGCCGCCTTGGCGGCTCTGTGGACCGAACCAACAGTTCAGTCGGCCGCCCCTACAGCCTAGGGATCCGCCCCTGCGGTTTCGTGCGGTTGCAGCCGTCTTTGTTGACTCTTGACCCGTGTTTTACCCTTAGTTGCCAATATAAGCTTCCCTTTGCTTCAATTGAAGGGTTTCTTCATCTTCTCCAGCTCCATTTCCTTCCTCACGCTCTTCTTCTCTTCACTTCTTCCTTTGATCTTCTTCTTGAGTTTCCTTGGAATATCTTGCTAAATTGGATATTGGGAGAGGTTTGATGCTTGTGATTGTGCTTGTTATTGTTGAGAGAGTTGTTGTGTGTTGTGTTTAAGGTAGTGAGACGTCCATCCCCTTTCCTGGTTGATGTGGTAAGCTTTTCCTTCTTCTTCTTTCTTTCATCCTCCTTTCTTCTTCCTTGATGATGAATTCCCACAAGGTTGATCTTGTGTTGATCTTCCTATACATATATTGATGTATATATGTCAATGTATGTGTATGTTTGGTTGCTAGTTGATGAAGAGGTGAAGAAGAGCAAATGAAGGATCGAAGAGAGGTCAAAGATCACCTTCTACACACCAGCCGCCCTTGCGCCACCAGACCGCCGTCCCTGCGCCTGGTGTTGAGCCGCCCCTTCGCCACCACACCACCACCCTTGTGCCTTCTAGGTGCTTCGCCCCTGTGCCTTCCTGTTACACATGTGCATCTTCTGCAAGACCTACCTAGGGTGGTATGGATCCTTTCCTTTCCTAGTAGGAGTGGCTTATAGGCATGCTAGGTGTGAGAGTGAGTTGAGGATCATGATGTTGTTGTGATGATGAGATGAATAATTATAATGCCTTAGGCATTTACGAGTTTGTTGTGATATCTAGGATTAGATTTGAGTTATGTTCAGATATGTTTATGGGGTGTCGGAGACGAGTCTCCTAACCTTGGCAATGATGTTGATTTTTTGTGTGCCTTGCCGATGCAGGCGCTGATCCTTTCCTCGTGGGGAAACCGTGACGTGGTAGAGGTTTACACTGATATAAGGTAAGTCCATATGACTTACTTAGCGAGCAAATGTGGATTTGAGTCATCGTGGTAGTTGTGGTTTGGCATATGATTGTGCATTTATAACCTAAACAGAACTAGGATAACCACGTATACGTTTAAAAGGCCCAAGTGTATTATAACGGGTTATGGCAATTTGCCCCAAGTTCTACAGGTGATTGGGGGTGCTCTTGCTCTCAAGCCCACAGGTTACGGAATGTAGACGGGCCATTCTTGTCGGTAGACGGTTGTGGAGGCGAGGTTCTTTAGGCTCCTCATGCCACAAAATAAGTTGAATTAGTAATGGAATAACATAATTAAAGATAATAAACGCTTGTGTGTGTGGCATTGCATGTGGTGATATGTTGGTGTGTGTATGTGCTATTACTTCATTTTATTCATGTTCTGTTAGCTAACGGTTTCATACCGTGTTGTAGATGATCTACAGGTTAGAAAGACTGCAGAGTGATCCATATGGGTGATCAGCCGAGTGCTTCCGTACACTAGGTTCTGGATGGGCATATGGGGTGTTTTGTTATCGAACGTTTATGGTTGTTGTTTTGTACTCGGCTATAATGTTGTAAACCCTTTTGATATATTGTACAATTTATGTATTTTATTTTAATCTATTTGTGTCTGGTTGTAAGATTCAGTGAACTTGTTGTCACGCTATGGCCACGATCCACTATGAGATCCTAACCCAGTAGCGCCCCGATTCCTGTGGATTCGGTGTGTTACAAGTTATGCATTGCACTCCTCCAAAAGTGAAGGAGGTGGAGTTAAGCTTTGAAGAAGGGTAGATTTCTCTTGCAAAAGAGGAAGCCAATTCTCCTCAATCTCCCTCCTCGTTTGTTCTCCTTTCTCGAAAGCCAATCTTCTTGCATCCTCAACGGCCACATCCCTTAACCTCACTTGCTCCCGATTATCATCCAACTCTTCTTGAAGTTTTCTAATGATCATGATTGAATCGGGAAATTCCTGGATCTCTTGATGGTGAACCTCCACTTGTCGAAATACTTCCGCTTTAAGCTCCATGTGGACTCTCGAAATGGAAGCAAGGGTACTCTTTAGATCATCCATCTTCTGCAACATTTGTTCTAAAAACGATTCCAATTGGTCTTCGTGAGGTGGATGGTGAAGTTCCGCATGAGACAAAGTAGTCACGTGAGTTTGATCATGGGACTCATGATAGTCATTAAATGCCTCCGAATGCTCAAACTCATCGTGGAAGGGTCCTAAATCTTGGCTTGCCATCCATCCTTCATACCCAATGCCTTCAAGGTCGTCTTGGAGGTACAATCCGTCTATGACAAACCTAGAAAATGCAAATACACAAACAAGCAAGATCAAAAGTAACAAGAAAGATCTACAATATACACAATAAAAAATAAAAGACTTAATCAAGACCTAGTCCCCCGCAACGGCGCCAAAAACATGTCACGCTAGAAATGTACGACACAAATACAAGGAAAGAGTGCCAAGAACTTGTTCGCCCAAAACATGCACACAAAAGTGTTACAATTTATAACTCGATCTAAACTCCTAAACTACCTAGGAAAACCCAAAATGTACGGATCGTGTCGTAGCAAGGAAAGTATTCCGAGGTCGAACACAAGGACTGAGGTGAAATTAAATCATTCAATGATCAAAGATAGTGTAAATCTAGTCTAAAATAAGACAAGGAATAAAGAAATGAAAATCACAATATTTTTGGTTGGTTTTGTGGTGATCAAACAAAGATCACAAGATAATAAAACAAGCAAACAAACAACACCCAAACACAAGATAGGTGATAAGTGTAAGAATTGCGGATTCTAGAGATCAAGAATTCCGGTTATGGCATCGGACTCATGCTTCTAAACATCAAAGGATAAACTGTGGTTATTCGGGACTGGGTGTTTCTCTAATGAGAACAATTACCGGGTTAGTCTCATGTTCCACTAGTCTCGAACCTTTGTCCTTTTACCGGGTATGTCTCAAGGAGCTAAAGTTGAAAATTCTACACAAACCGGGCCACTACCTAAGTGTCAAACCCCTCCTTACCGGTAAGTCTCGGAAAAGGTAAGTCTTAACCAACAATCCTAGCACCCTCAATCCAATAACGGCTTTTTTGTCTCACTACTACCTAGAGTTTATCATCTTCTATACCTAAGAGTGGAAACCACCGGGTAAGTCTCACTCCTCAAATAGTTTGCTAACATCAGTCACCCTAATGCTAGATTAGGCTCAAGAAACACCAGGATTTCAACACATCTACATTCTAATATCCACAATTATCAATAATTATGGACAACAAAACAAAAATCTCGGGTGGATCATAGGAATCTCGGCCGAGATAGTATGAAGAACAAGCCGAGATTTTGGTCTAAGCTAGGTTTTCGAACACAAATTATACTAAGCTAACATACAAGTCCATACAATCATCATCCAAGACATAACCATCATTCCATCACCCTAGAATCATAACTATTTGGCTAACAATATTCAATTCAAGATCAAACATTATTATAAAAGCATGCATGCATTCCATGGAAATAAAATAAAGATAAGTTCAATGAAAGTAAATGAACTTAGCTAGATAGATGTTTACAACAGTCTTACAACCCTTCAAAGGAAGCTCCAAGTCGGTTATGACAAGCTTCCACAAGAATCACACGAGAAGCACTTAAACCTCACTCTAGATGAAAGGGTGGATATTGTTCGCTCAAAAGTGTGCTTGCAAATAAGCCTTAAATTTCTAAAACTGAAATCAAAGCTAAGAAAACCCGCAGTGTAAGGATCGGCGTAGTAAAACAAGAATTCCAGAGTATCGAATTCAGGGATCTGGGAGGAACAAAATCAGTTCACAAATTGTCAAGCGAGTAAATGTAAAAGCTTTGCAAATATATTGGGAAAACAACAATTTTAAAGATCCCAGTATCCAATTGTGGCAATTGATTCAAGATATTCTGAACAAGTAAGGACAAAGTCGGGATTGCAAAGGTATATCCAATGTAAGGTTATGTACGGTGAAGTTCCAAAACCCTATATGTCTCACCCAAAGGCTCTTTCTATAAATATTGTTAAGGTTGTAGTATAGAAAGGATCAAAGGATAAGAATTACTCTCAAATACCCATGCCCAAACCCAAGGAATCAAAGACAAGCCTTAAGGTTGTCACACTCGAAACTGAAATAGAGCATATCTTTAACTTTGGATCAAAGCAAAAGCAAAGGACGTACGACAGAGGAAACCATGGCTGGATTTGAAAAACCACGGCCGTGTAACTCAAGAACAAACCGTGGAAAACCTCGACGACGAGGTTTCTCACAACTCTCAAGGTCCAATCTGTTTACGTTCAATCTATCATTATCTAAGCCACAACTATCAGCCCTTCAACTTAGAATCGCTAAAGGGTTTTAGCCAATAACTATCATCATTGAATCAAAAATCAAGGTTAAAAGAGAAAAAGTGTAAAACTCCGAAAACTCAATAATAATCGAATAATCAATCTCGAAAACAAACAATAAGTATATGTGTCCAATGAAAGTGGAATAGGGAACATAAATCGTCACAACAATCTATAGGAATAATGAACAACGGGATGTCAATCCGCCTTTGAAAGTAAACTCTAAGATCTTTCTAAGTACGCAATCTCGAAAATCCGTCCTTCTCGGGATCTTCCCTGTACGTGATTGAAGGTATTTCTATGGTCGTCTATACCCAATCAAAAGTAAATCCCGACTTAGCACTAAAACAAGTATAGTGGTTCAGTAAGGGTCAAACCCAAGAGAGTTAAGGTGTTTTATTAGATGTAATTATTGATTATAGAACAAGTAACAAAGGGGGGGGGGTTTGGTTAAATTGATGCACAAAAACTTATGAAAACGAATAACGCAACAAGCAAGACAATATTGGGTGAATCTACACTAGGTTAATTCTAAGCATGCAATTTCTACTTTGGTGAGTTCCTTTTGCAAGTTTTCAAGTAATCTCCCATCTCGATCATATATATGTGTTGAGCCAACCGACATCAACACAACTTAACAGGTTAATGTTCCGTAAACCTACAAGAAGAAATAACAAGTTAGCTTTCAAACAAAGACTAAGGGATGTAAAGAAAATATTAAAACCGTTAAACTTATCTTTATATATGTGTTCCTTTTCTTTAAGTAATTACAACCCGTTATTACTTAAATTTTACTACTAGATTAAAGACCCGAACCCGGAACCTATTAATCATAGTTATTTATATGCACTTTAGAAACTAAGGTGATCAATCTCAAGTAATAGTAAAACATGCAATTAGACAATGGAGATCAAGGAAACAAAAAGCATTACTGAATGAAAACTTATATTAAAGAAATTTTACAACCAAAGTAACAACGCAGCTTCAAACCAACCCAATGTAGCAAGGGAGTTAGCAACTAATAACAAAGGTAGCAAGATAATCTAAATGGGAAAAGTGGATAATTTGTTGGCTAACAAGTTGGATCCTTATAGCAATCAACCAAGGACTATTTATACTACAAAAGACAGTAAATAGGAGTAAATGGCCGGCCAGAAACAACCACCTTTAATGCCATAAAGGTGGTATAAACAGGCGGAGTAAAGCTTCTGACGTTAAACCGCAGGGGCGGCCTTCAGCTCCATAGGGGCGGTGAAGGTAAAAACGCTTGATCTTCTTCATGACCGCAGGAGCGACTAGGATATTTCGCAGGGGCGGATCTTTAATGTTCTTCAAACGTCTGACCCTTCAACTAACGGCCATTTCTGATGCCAAGCCGCCGGGCCGTCCCTATGTCAACGCAGGGACGGTGACACAGCCTCTTCACCTTCCAGCTCCCCGGTTGAGGCGCAGGCAGAGGTGCAGGGGAAGGCGCAGGGGCACTGGTCTTCGCTTCATCAGGGCAAGTCACCGCAGGGGCGCCAGAGGTTTGACGCAGGGGCGGTGACCGTCTTCGTGGCTGGCGCTGGCGAAGGCGCAGGGAGTGCTCCGGAGTAAGGTGTCATCACAGGGGCGGTGACAAGGCTCCGTTGGGGCGGTGAGTCAACAGAAGCTTTGCTTCATGAATGATCTTCACTCCTAAGTACTTATAAATCCTTCCTTAGCTTCTTTTAGTCTTCTTCTTTTGGACCAAGGAGTTAGTAGCATTAACCGACACAAACGCGATAAAAAGACTCTAAAAACTATCCTAAATGATAGTCATTCCATCACCTATCAAACTCCCCCATACTTAGACCTTTTACTCGTCCCGAGTAAAACAAATGGCAGCAACTAGAATCAAAGGCCTAAGGAAACATGGGCAAGCAGAAAAGACAATGAAAACAAAAGAAAAGCCAAGAAAGAAAGAAAGAAAAGAGAGGAAATGTGAGAAAAAGGTGAGAAACTACCATTCTTTTTGCTCCAAGAGTGGCCTACCCGGACAACCTCCTTATGACTCCCCTTCTTATGTCGCCAAACGCCGGAAGGGAAACCTACAATCGGAGTCGCTCATTTTGCCAAGGCGCCCTTTTGGGTTTTCACCTTGCCACTCATCTTCTTTCAATGATCTCACTTGAACTCACATCCCTTAAGTCTAGTTTTGCACCTACCTAAGGTTGGTCGGACTACCTTCTTTTTCCCTAAACCACCCTTTCGGGTTTTTGGTTTATCCAAGGATTTTCATGCCTTTTTTTATTTTCTTTGGCTTTTTCTCTTTCTTTTTTTTTGTGAATTTCAAACTGAATTCAAAATACAAAAACTAATTGCAACATACTCAAAACAAACTGAAACGACTATACATGCAATGATATGTCCCTCCCCCATACTTGAAGTACACTTTGTCCTCAATGTGGAAATGAGGGAAAGATAAATGTGGGAAAAGAGAAAAGAAATGTACCCCTTAGTGGGATGATCCGGATGGACCACCTAGACCATCCTCCGGTGGGTAAGGAAAGTGGCGGAAGAAGTGCTCCTGCCAACGGTAGATGTCATCTATGCGGTCCTGCGGAGCCGTCATCCGACGGCCAAAAGAGGTCTCAAAGCTGGCTTGCCAAGCCAGCTGTTGAGCCTTCAGCTGTTGCTGTTGGGCCGCCTGCCAAGCCTCCTACCTCTGGTCGAAGTGGGAGGTCATGGAGGCGGCAAAGCTCGTTTGCCAGCTCTGCTACTACTCCAGCATAGTCCTTTTGTAGTCAGACTGCCAGCTCCGGTGTTGGGTTGTCATAGCCGCCATCTGAGCCTGAAGGCTCGCAAGGGCCGGATCGTCCTCTAGTGCCGCCGTGGGCATCTCCTCGTCGTCTGGGATGGACAGGTTCTCCTCCTGATGAGCCCGGTTGGAGCTCGCAGCATGCCTCTCCACAATGGCCACTAGCGGCCTCCTCAGCACGAAGGCATCTGCCAGAATGTAGAGCTCGGAGAGCTCATCCCCTAATGGTAAAGGCCAAGGGAGGTAGGTGAGGTGGCTCCCATCTACAAGGGAGATCCAAAATAGGTTCTCCCCGTCCCGTCGGAGGAGCTTGCACCTCCTAAGCATCCCCTCAGTGTAAAGAGGAGCCTCCAGCCCTTCCTCTAGCTCGGACAGGTCCATCACCTGTGAGGCGATCAAGGAGATCACCGCACCGCCGACAATGTCCCTCGGATCGTTCCTCCTAATCCGTTTCAAAGCCGCAAGGAAGAGGGACGGTCAATCCATAACCTTCTCGCTCATCAGAAGGCAGGAGTAGAGTAGTGGGAGGTCCTTGAGGGCGACCTTGTTTTCCTCTTTGTGTCCACAAAAGACACTCATGAGGATCTTGGAGATGAGCCTCAAGCTAGGGTGAGTGAGTTTGTTGGAGTACTCACCCCTCATGGAACTCTGACCTAGTAGCTGCCTCACAAAACTCACACAGGTTTGGGTTCGGGACTGGATCGCACCAGTTTGCGGAGGGGTTGAGAGTTACCCCGAAGGCCTCCTGTAGATCGTTGTAATCAAGTGTGTATTTCACCTTGTAGAACTTGAAGGTGAGTCCAATACACACATGATCTTCCTTCTCCATTGCGAAGGTGGAGATGAACTGTTTGCTGAGCTCGGGATATGTTGGAGCACTGCTTTGTAGGAAGTCTCCGAGCCCAGCATTCGCCAAAAAGGACTTCATGCTCTCCAGCATGCCAAGCTTCTCCGATGTAGGAACGTGAAAGAATCGAGTTGTGTACATAAATCGATCCTGTACGATCCTATACCTCTCTTTCTCAGCTTCGGTTATTCTGTATTTCCTTTGTGGCTCCATTCGGATATGTAATTTAGCAAAGGAATCAGAAAATTTCAAAAATTAGAGAGAAAACGAACCCTCTGTTGTGTTATCTGCAGGGGTGGCTGTAGCAGGCACAGGGGAGGCAAGGCACAAATGCGGGAGCTTGCAGGCGCAGGGGCGGGAGAAGTGCAGAGGGCGAATTCTGTGGAGCGACGAAGGTGGTGATGCTGAGGCCGTTCCGGTGACTTCTTGCTGGTGTAAGCATAACCGGAGGTGGAGCAGGGGTGGATTTTGGTGGTGGTTGGTGATGAAGTGTGTAGTAAGGTGAGAGAGTTTGGAGGGAGGAAGGTGGATCAGGTGAGGGTGGCGCAGGGGCGTCGCAAGGGTTTGGCAATCGTCGGAGGTGGGGCAGGGGCATCGCAGGGTGGCTTGTGAGTGGCTTTAGTGGGGCGCAGGGGCGTTGCAAGGGTTTGAGAGGGTAAAGGCGAGGGAGATGTGGTTGTTGAGGAGATAGAGAGTGGGTGGGTGGGGTAGGTGTAGGGAATGCTTTTGCGATTTCTTTTTTTTTCTATTCTGGGTAAAACCGCAAGGGCAGAAGCTTGCACCGAAGGGGCGGTGACAAGGGAGAGGGGTCACGCGGGCTCAGCGCTAGGGGCGGCGCCGAGGATGTGCGTCAAGGATGGCCATCGTAGGGGTGTAGGGATGTGACCGCGGGGGCCGTGACTAGCATGTTAATGGCGCAGGCCCAACGTCGGGGGCGGCGCTAGGCATGGGTGTCACCGTAGGGGTGGGGACACTGACCCGGGCGGTTTTCTTGACAGAGGCTCCTCTTCTTATTCTTCGGATTACCTCCCGAGAAGCGCCTTTCTTTTACGTCGTTGGCTCGACGTAAGATCTCTACTTCTTTGACTTTGCTTCCTCCAGCAACATCTCGTCAATCGGATCGTTCTTGACTCCTTCAAGGTAAGGCTTTAGCCTTTGTCCGTTTACCTTGAACACCTTGTGCGTTTGGGGATCATAAAGATCCACAGCTCCGTGAGGGTATACTTCGGCTACTACGAACGGCCCTGTCCATCTTGAACGCAGCTTACCTGCAAAGAGTTTCAAACGTGATTGAAAGAGAAGTACCTATTACCTACCTTGAAGTCCTTCCGGAGAATGTTTCGGTCATGCCATGCTTTAGTCTTTTCTTTGTATGTGGTAGCATGGTAATATGCATATATCCTCAGTTCCTCCACTTCTTGCAATTGGAGCTTCCGGAATTCTCCCACTTCCTCTATGTTCATGTTGCACTTCTTTACCGTCCACCAAGCTTTGTGCTCTAGCTCCACCGGTAGGCGACAAGCTTTTCAAAACACGAGTCTAAAAGGAGACATCCCGATAGGAGTTTTGTAGGCTGTCCGATATGCCCATAGGGCGTCATTTAGCCTTGCACTCCAATCATTCCGTCCGGGAGAAACTGTCTTTACAAGAATGGTCTTTTTTTCCCGGTTGGATACCTCAGCTTGGCTATTTGTTTGTGGATGATAAGCTGTTGATACTCGTTGGTGGATGTGGTAATTTTTAAGGAGAGCCGTGAAGGCTTTTGGAATTCCAAATCTCGCAAAGATATTTTCCTTAAGAAATGGTGCAACCACTTTTGAATCGTCAGTTTTGGTGGCCTTTGCTTCAACCCACTTGGAAACATAGTCCACCGCATGTAAACTATATGTGTGCCCGAATGAAGTAGGAAACGGCCCCATGAAATAAATTCCCCAAACGTCAAATATTTCACAAAATATAAGAGAGGATTGGGGCATTTTATGTCTCCTTGAAAGATTTCCTACCATTTGGCATTTATCACACACTTTGCAAAACGCAAAAGCGTCTCGAAAAATGTGTGGCCAAAAGAAACCGGCATCCAAAACTTTTCTGGCAGTTTTGTTTGCCCCAAAGTGCCCCCCACATGCTTCGGAATGACAGAAGGTTAGGAGAGATTGTACCTCATTGTCCGGAATGCAACGGCGAATTACTTGGTCACTACAATGTTTCCAAAGGTAAGGATCGTCCCAAACGTAGTGTCGAGCTTCAGCTTTTACCTTCTCTCGTTGTGCCTTGGTGAAGTCTGGAGGATATTCTTTCCTGACAATGAAGTTCACAATGTCAGCAAACCAAGGTTTAAAAGACTGGAACTTAAGACAAACCTCTGTCGACAATTCCGTAGGGACGCCTAGACTGAGCCGCAGGGGCGTCTGGCCGCAGGGGCGGCTGGTGTGAGGCGCGGGGGCGGTCACACAACAAAGAGTTGAGTAAAATGTATTGTTTGAAAAACTTCCAACTATTTCTCTTCCTTTTCCTGGATCCTCCTCTTATTTCAGTAGTCTGCTCAAATGATAGGCCACCAGGTTCTCAGTCCCTTTCTTGTCCCTTATCTCTAGGTTAAACTCACTTAGAAGGAGCACCCATTGAATCAATCGTGGCTTTTCTTCCTTCTTCGCCATGAGGTACCTAAGAGCTGCATGGTCAGTGAAGATAATTACCTTTACCCTATGTAGGTACTGCCTGAATTTCCCAAGGGCAAAAACCACCGCCAACATTTCATTCTCGGTGGTAGAGTAATTCCTTTGCGCTCCATTGCGTGTCATAGACGCATAATGGATTACATGAGAAGCCCGTCCGTCTTTCTGTCCTAAGACGACTCCAACGGCGTAATCACTGGCGTCACACATGAGTTTAAAAGGTTTCTCCCAATCCGGGGAACGGATGGTTGGTGCGGTGGTAAGACATGCCTTCAAAGTGTCGAAAGCTTTCTTGCAATTCTCATCTAATATGAAGGTGACGTCTTTCTTGAGCAATTCACATAGGGGTGCCGAGATCTTTGAAAAATCTTTGATGAAATGTCGGTAGAAACCTGCATGACCAAGAAAAGATCCGATTTCCCGAACATTAGTAGGATTAGGTAAATTTTGGATTATATCAATCTTTGCACTATCTACCTCTATCCCTTTTGAGGATATTACATGTCCTAGCACAATTCCTTGTTCGACCATGAAATGACGTTTTTCCGAATTAAGAACCAAATTGGTTACAACACATTTTTCAAGAACAAGTTTCAAATGCCCCAAACATGCGTCAAAACTGTCTCCATGGACGGTAAAGTCATCCATGAAGACTTCAATGAAATTTCTATGTATTCGGAGAAAATACTTATCATGTAGCGTTGGAAGGTGCCGGGTGCGTTGCAAAGTCTAAATGGCATTCTGCGGTACGTAAAAGTGCCAAATGGGCAAGTGAACTTCGTCTTTTCTTGATCTTCTGGTGCGATGGCTATTTGGAAATAGCCCGAATATCCATCAAGGCAACAGTAGTACTGATGACCTGCAAGACGTTCCCACATTTGATCAATGAAAGGTAATGGGAAATGGTCTTTTTGCGTTACCTTGTTGAGCTTGCGGTAGTCAATACAAACTCTCCATCCGGTTTGTGTTTTGCTCGGGACCGTCTCTCCATGTTGATTTTCCACCATGGTGATGCCTCCTTTCTTTGGAACCACTTGGGTTGGACTAACCCAAGTGCTATCCGAGATAGGGAAGATTATATCTACTTGGAGGAGCTTCAACACTTCCTTCTTGACCACTTCCATCATTGGCGGATTCAACCTCCGTTGAGGTTGCCTAGAGGGTTTTGCTTCATCCTCAAGTAAGATCCTATGCATTCAAGTTGAGAGGCTTATCCCTTTGATGTCCGCAATGGTCCATCCAAGGGCCGTCTTGTGCTCTCTTAGCACTTTTACCAACTTGTCCTCTTGACCGGTAGTCAACTTGTTTGAGATGATCACCGGCAAGGTATTGTGTTCTCCAAGGAAAACGTACTTGAGGTGTGACGGAAGGTCCTTCAATTCTATTTTCGGTGCCTGCACAATAGGCGGAACAAGCTTCTCGCTTGGGGTTAGTAAAGTGGGTTCAATGGCCAAATTGGAGATAGGTAGCCTTTTATGCCCATCTAATTAGGCTAGGACCTCTTTCACGCTAGATGTTAATACATAATCTGCTTCAAACCCATCAATGTCATCCTCAATTACATTTTTCAATTCATCAACATTAGAGTTATCAAAAACATCTTGCACAAAAGGTTCAACAATGTCAATAGCATATAGAGAATGTTCATCACTAGGAAATCTCATTGCATTATAGATGTCAAATTCCACTACTTCACCATCAAACTCCATGGTCAATTTTCCACTAACATAATCAATTTTTGTCCTAGCAGTTTTCAGAAATGGCCTACCTAAAAGAATGGGCGCAGCATGTGAATCATTTTCCATATCCATTACAAAGAAATCAGCAGGAAATATTTGGTTCTCTACCATTATTAACACATCTTCAATTATCCCTTTCGGGTAGACATAAGATCTATCAGCAAGTTGTACTACAATCCTAGTTTCCATTAATGGCCCAAGGTCAAGTGATTTGTAAATCGAATATGGTAAAACATTGATAGAAGCCCCAAGATCAAGCATTGCTTTGTTAAAGCGGGTCTCTCCTATAACACAAGGAATGCTTACCATGCCCAGATCGCTGCACTTTTTGGGCATTCTCCGTTGGAAAACAGCCGACACATGCTCACTTACTTCCACTTTTTGTTTCCCCTTCAGCTTCTGATTCCTCTTGATTAGTGCAAAGTTCCTTCAAGAAACAAGCATACTTAGGAATACTTTTCACCAACTTAAGGAGGGGAATGTTTACCTCGCATTTGGAGAAAGTCTCAAAGAGGTCTTTGTCCTCAATGATTCTTCTCTCCTTCAGAGCCTCAGGAAAAGGAGCTAGTGGTTTCTCAGAGTACAGTGGTGGAAAGTTAGGCCGGATGTAAGAATCCTTCTCCACAGAACCTTCTGTTGTGTTTTCCGCAAGGGCGTCAACTTGAATGCGTAGGGGCGGCTCAGGGGTTGTTACCGCAGTGGCGGGACATCCAGCCGCAGGGGTGATGTCTGCTCTGTGTTGGACGCAGTTGCAGCCGCAGGGGTGGCTATGTGTGCGGTAAAATCGACAGAAGGTTTGCTTAGTGATTATTTTACTGGTTTTTGTTGGATTTTCTTACCACTCCTTAATGTTAGGGCACTAACATTCTCCTTAGGGCTTATAAATGTCTGGGAAGGCAATCCTCCAGAAAGTCTAGATTCGGTCCTTGATAGTGCAAAGTTCCTTCAAGAAACGAACATACTTACCTTGATGGGGCTGCTTTTGATGGTTTTGTTGATCCCTCCAACGAAAGTTCTGTTGGTCACGCCAGTATGGCATGAAATTCTGTGCATAGGGATCGTTCCTAGGCCTTTGCTGTTGTGGTTATCCATAACCCATCGCGTTTACCTCAGCATCGTCATCCTGGACTTGTGGACACATGTCCGTTGGATGATATGGGTCAGCACAAACTCTACAAGCTTTGAGCTGCTGTGGGGTTCCCATAAGTGTTAGCCTCTTCACCATTTCCTTCAGCTCCGCGAGCTCAGTGGAGATCTCACTCTTCCCGGTATTCACAACATGAACTCCTTTCTTAGCCGGGGTCCTTCCAAAGTTCCGAGTTCCTTCCGCTAGTTCCTGTATGTTTTCCAAAGCAAGGTCAGGAGTAGAGTTAAGAATATTACCTCCGCAAGCCGCATCGACGATCCTCCTTTCATTATCGAGCAAGCCATTGTACAAGTATACTAGATCTTTAGTTGAATATCCGTGGAAAGGACAGCTGGATCGGAGGCGTGGAAACCTTTCAAAGTACTCATAAAGAGTTTCGTTCGCCTCTTGCTCGATGTTGCTTATAGCTTTCTTCTAACTATTTGTCTTCTTGGCTGGGAAGTATTTCTCCAAAAATGCCTTGTGAAGGTTCTCCCAAGTGTCGATGCTCCCGGATGGAAGGTGGTAATACCAATCATCCGCGGAATCTTTGAGTGTGAAGCCGAATGCCCTCATCTTGATTTGTTCTTAGGTAATGTTGGCCGGCTTCATGCTCATATACACGGTATGGAACTTCCCAAGGTGTTTGATGGGGTCTTCGCCACATAGCCCATGGAAAGATGGGAGCAAGTGAATGAGACCCGGCTTGAGCCCAAAATTGACTCCTTCCCCTAATGCAGGTATAGTGACCGCAAGAGGGTTTTGAGCCAAGGTGGGCTGTGTAAGTTGACGAAGTGTACGGTCAGCCATCTCTTGTTGAAGTTGTTGTTTTCTTCGTTGCCGGATGTGCGTCCTCTCAATTTCTGGATCAAAGGTAGCAAGATCGGGGTTAGTAGCACGGGTTTGAACCATAAAAATGGTTCAAACCAATAATCAATAATAACAATAAAACACTAAACTCCCCGGCAACGGCGCCAAAATTTGACTGAAGGTATTTCTATGGTCGTCTATACCCAATCAAAAGTAAATCCCGACTTAGCACTAAAACAAGTATAGTGGTTAAGTAAGGGTAGAACCCAAGAGAGTTAAGGTGTTTTATTAGATGTAATTATTGATTATAGAACAAGTAACAAAGGGGGGGGGGGGTTGGTTAAATTGATGCACAAAAACTTATGAAAACGAATAATGCAACAAGTAAGACAATATTGGGTGAATTTACACTGTACTTGATTCTAAGCATGCAATTTCTACTTTGGTTAGTTCCTTTTACAAGTTTTCAAGTAATCTCCCGTCTCGATCATATATATGTGTTGAGCCAACCGGCATCAACACAACTTAACAGGTTAATGTTCCGTAAACCTACAAGAACAAATAACAAGTTAGCTTTTAAACAAAGACTAAGGGATATAAAGAAAAGATTAAAACCGTTAAACTTATCTTTATATTTGTGTTCCTTTTCTTTAAGTAATTACAACCCGTTATTACTTAAAGTTTACTACTTGATTAAAGACCCGGACCCGGAACCTATTAATCCTACTTATTTGCATGCACTTTAGAACCTAAGGTGATCAATCTCAAGTAATAGTAAAACATGCAATTCGAAAATGGAGATCAAGGAAACACAAAGCATTACTGAATGAAAACTTTTATTAAAGAAAACTTACAACCAATGTAACAACGCAGCTTCAAACCAACCCAATGTAGCAAGGGAGTGAGCAACTCATTGCAAAGGTTGCAAGATAATCTGAATGGGAAGAGTGGATAATTTGTTGGCTAACAAGTTCGATCCTTCTAGCAATAACCCAAGGGAAATTTATACTACAAAAGACACTAAATAGGAGTAAAAAACCGCAGGGGCGGCATAAAGGTGGTGTAAACAGCCGGAGTAAAGCTTTTGACGTTAAACCGCAGGGGCGGCATTCAGCTCCGCAGGGGCGGTGAAGGTAAAAACGCTTGATCTTCTTCATGGCCGCAGGAGCGGCTAGGCAATTCCGCAGGGGCGGATCTTTAATGTTCTTCAAACTTCTAACCCTTCAACTTCCTGCCGTTTCTGATGCCAAGCCGCCGGGGCGTCCCTATGTCAACGCAGGGGCGGTTACACAACCTCTTCACCTTCCAACTCCCTGGTTGAGGGGCAGGCAGAGGTGCAGGGGAAGGCGTACGGGCGCTGGTCTTCGCTTCATCAGAGCAAGTCACCGTAGGGGCGCCAGAGGTTTAACGCAGGGGCGGTGACAGTCTTTGTGGCTGGCGCTGGCGAAGGCGTAGCGCTCTGGAGTAAGGTGTCACCGCAGGGGTGGTGACAAGGCTCCGTTGGGGTGGTGAGTCAACAGAAGCTTTGCTTCATGAACGATCTTCACTCCTAAGTACTTATAACTATTTCCTTAGCTTCTTTTATTCTTCTTCTTTTGGACCAAGGAGTTAGTAGCATAAACCGACACAAATGCAATAAAATGACTCTAAAAACTATCCTAAATGATAGTCATTCCATCATCTATCAGTACGCGATGGAATCTTCCTCAATCAATCTCCAAATGGAATGTAGTGTATGCAGCCGTCAATGCGAGTCCCCTACTTTCTCCTTTCTTCAGCCTTCTTATAGGGAAAAAGTAGGGTTACGAAAAGCCCGATAACCGTCACTGACGTGGCAAATATAACATGTGGAAACCGTTATAAGAATAACGGTCTAGTGTAAACTTCCACGGTCGTGGTTCTGGTCGTGGAATCTTGCTGTTGCTCTCGACATGACTTTCCATGCCCTCAATGCTAAAACCACGGTCGTGGTTCACTTGGTTTGGCCGTGATTTGTCAAATTCCTTTGTAAAAGCCTTTGTTTCGTTAAGTTCTCTAATCATGCTTCTTCCTTAGCTTCTCCACTGCATCCTCTTTATGCCTAGCATGATCAAATACTTCTACTCTTTCATATATGCTCCTAGCCAAGCCTTTATTCACCTAAAAACATAACAAAGCTTGTGTAGATCTCTATATCGACAAAATCGGTGAATGTGCTCATAAATGGTTCAAACTCTTATCCATGTACACAACTAAAAAGGGAAAAACAATCAAAACAAGTGCCTAAAATATGGTCATATTTCATGCTATCAAAATACCCCATACTTGTTGCTTGCTTGTTGTTACGCCAGAGATGTAGCACAAAAATCTTTACATTTATAAACTCGAACTAATCTCCTAAACTACCTAGCGAAACCCATAGTGTACGGATCATTTTGTAGAAAGGAAAGTATTCCGAGGTCGAACACAAGGACTGAAGTGAAATCAAGTCATTCAATGATCAAAGATAGTGTAAATCTAAACTAAGATGAGATGAGGAATAAAGAAAGTGCAAAACACGATATTTTTGGATGGTTTAGGGTGATCAAACAAGGATCACAAATATTTTAACACAATAAGCAACACAAACACACGAACACAAAGATAGGAGATAAGAGGTAAGAAAGCAGATTCTAGAGATTCGGAATTCCGATTATGACTATGGACTCATGCTTCTAAAGATCAAAGGAAATTTGCGGTTGTTCGGAGTTGGGTTTTTCTCTAATGGGAGAAATTACCGGGTAAGTCTCATGCTCCACTAGTCTTGTACCTAAGGTCCTATTACCGGGTAAGCCTCAAGGAACCTAATGACTGGAATTCTACACAAACCGGCCACTACCTAAGGGTCAAACCCCTCTGATGCGCCCTTGGATGCCCCTTTTACGTTGACCATAGATGAAGAGGATGAGACTCTTAGAGTTCGCTCAGATGGAACGATCACCCGATCCTGAGCTAAGGCCATTGCTCGAGCCACCGGCTCCATCATCACCCGCATTACTTCTTCACTTGGTCCCATTACCGGCATGCCTTGTCTCTACACCACCATGGCATAGGCTACCGGTTCCGTTAGCGGCATATCCCGTCTTTCCGACTCCATGGCATGAAGCTAGCTTATTTTCGGACTATATTTTCATGTTTTCCTTTTTATGTAATAAAGGGATATTCCGTATAGGAATATTCCCTTTTTGACCTTATCCTTTTAGGGTTTGCTATTATCCTTTTAGGTTTTCCCTTTTGGGCTTTTCTTCTTGTATTTTGTTTGGCCCGTTGGCCCATAGGTAGGCAAGTCTCTCTATATAAGAGATATCTTGCCTCACTTATTTTTCATGTTCAATATTACTAAGTTTTGAGAAGAATTTCCTCCTACTTAGCTTGGGCATCAAAACCTCTCTTCTATCTCTCAAATTTCTTCCTTGGATCTCGTCTTTGATCCCAGAAATCCATATTCCAGGATTCTTCTTAAGAATCAACCTTCGATCCACACAAAAAGGTTTATTCGATCTCTCTAGATCGAAGTAACCCTTGTTTCTTCATCGCTTCCGCCCCTTTGGATCCGAAACGATACAACGTCGCACAAAGAATCAAGGAGTAGTTGGAGTTTTGCTTGATCTAGATCCGGAGTTATCCTTGGTTACCTCCAAGGACGCATCAAATTGGTATCAGAGCAAGGGATCAAAGCTAAGTTCTCTTTACTCTCGTTTTTGTGTGTTATTATCTTAAACCATTTAGCCTCTTTTTGTTCATGATGTTCTTCGTTTGTTCATGATGTTCTTCATTTGTTCTTCATGATCTTCATGTTGTTCATCATGTTCTTCATCATGTTCAACCATTTTCCCTGAATTTTTTTTTTCCGTGTTTAACTCAAAACAAAAAGTACAAAAATAGGAGATATTTGGTTTGCCTTCAAACCATTTATCAAACCCGTCCTTTTCTTAAACCGACCTAATCCGACAATTTTGTTAATTAATTTCACCAAATGTCTTGGGATCTTTTGTTAACGAAAAATTCGGATATCTCGCATTTGATATTCCAAAAAAAAAAAGCAAAAAAACTCTTCATCCATACGGATTTGTGTTCAAAAAAAAAAACAAAAAAAAGTGTTCTTCAAAACGTTTCAAAGAAACGAAACACACAAAGTGAAAAGACGTCCGGCAAAACGGTCCATCCGAAAAATCGGATTTTACAAAACGGTCAAAGACCGAAAGCAAGCAAAGCTTGCCGAGTGAACAATCCATCCATCTTCTATCTCTCCATTTTCTTACATATGTTTGCAAAATATCACTTGTTTATTTGTGCGTAATTTGTTCAATTTTGTTGGATTTGCCTTCCTTGCCTAACCGCCAAACGGCCTTCCCCAAAATAGAACACGATAACGCACTTGAACTTGGGTAAAGTTGACCTAACTTGTCACCTTGCTCACTTGATTGCTTGCAATTGTGTGCTGATTTGGAGCAATGACTAACGTTGAAATGGAAACTTCTCAGGATTCTGGTCCGCAAGAATTCAGTGAACCCTTGGCTCAAGAAACTGCTTCGTTGTCCCTCGAAAATGACTCCATAAGGCGAGAATTGGAAGCCTTGAAGGCACAACAAAAGTTTGATGCCTTGACCAAAGAAAACATTGCCTTGAAAAAAGAGCTAGAAGCTCTTAAGGCCCTTCAGATTGCTCGCCGTCCCACCCCAACTTATCCGAATGAGATCGTGGTCAATGCTTCCACTTCCGATGCACAACGGAAAGGCAAGGGACTTTTGGGAGCCGGACCATCAAACGTTACCCGGCTTGCGTCTGTCATTGAACGCACCCATCCTTTACCTCTTGACGGAAATGAGTCCCATGAAGAAGAGGAGGAGTTCCCCGACCCGCGTCAAGATAACTTGCCCATAGTCGATACGGAACATCGACACCAATATTATGAGCATCAACATCAACGGTATGTTCCTTCTCCACCTCCACCTAGTGTGCCCCGCACCGACCGACAAACCCGGGAAGAGCCCCGGTACCGTCCCAACTCAACCACCAATCATGGTCGTGAGCATGATCGTTCCGAACACCGTCACCAACGGTCAACCCGGCAACCGAGGACCCTTGACTTTGATGAATACGATGAGCAACACAACTTCAACGAGTTCTCTGGTGATGAATCCGATCTAGAACGGGTAGCACATAACCGTCCGTGGCACCCACCCGTCATAGACCCTTATGAGAACCAAGACCGGGGTGAAGAATGGTTGCCTCCTCCAAACCCACCTAGGCAAGCCCCACCCGTTCATGGGCGCCAACGGTCTCATGGCGGCCACCGGCGAGCCCGAGCCGATGATGCCTACATTTCACCGCCCCGCCCGGACCCCTACCGAGCTCGTAGGGAAGGTAAGGTTAAGTTCCCTACCTTTCATGGTGAATATGATCCGTGTGTTTTTCTTGATTGGGCGCAGGATATGAAACGAGCATTAAAACATTGTCATTATGAGGAGGAATACGAGAAAATCGAGGCGGCAACTCTATACTTTGAAGGAGATGCGAAGTCTTGGTGGAACCGGTATGAGTTCACCCGAGAGAGGCGACGATGGGCACCAATTGAGACTTTTGAACAATTGATCTATTGCATGACCAAGAAGTACGTGCCCGAGGACTTTAAGAATGATATGCGGTTGCAAATTGCCGAGTTCAAGCAAGGCAACCTCACTCCGGTGGCTTGCTTGGCTAAACTTGAGGGCATGCACATTAAGGCCGGCGTCTCGGCCTCCCCCTCCACCCTCCGCACCAAGTTCATGAGTGGGCTTAATGCTTCCATCCGGCGGCCGCTCGAAATTGTCCCATTCAAGGATTTGGGAGCATTATGTCATGCCGCCATGAAGCTATATAAGCAACAACTCGAAACACCGCGGTATTCTAGGTATACCTCTTCCTCGAGTCCATATCTTTATCCGTCTAACACACGTTCTCGAGATGCGCCTAGTCCTACAGATACCGACGCTTCCAAAGGGACCCAACGGACGGGTCCTTCAAATAGGCGAATGGGTACCGAGAAGGCACCAAACCGTGGCCCGGCACCGGCACCTCCCTCTCGAGGTCAACAAGGACCCTCACCGGCGGCTCGCCCAAGGGAGCCCGTGTGCTACAAGTGTAGCGGTTTTGGCCATGTACAACGTGATTGCCCAAACACCAAACGGGTCTTGTTTGCCGACCCAACATATTTCGAGGACGACGATGGTCAATATGACGGTGATATCATTATTGAGGATGACCATGACGCCGACCCACCTTTTGGCATGGAACCTTGTGATGACGAGCTTGCTTGCGGCCCAGCACAACCCGGTAAATTCGCTCTTGTTTGTCGTCGTATTTTGGCTGTTAAAGAGCATATTCCTATTGATCAACACGAGAATCTCGTCCACTCTCGTTGCTTGGTTAATAATACGAGTCTTTCTCTCATCGTTGACGGGGGTTTTTGTTTCAATATTGTCAATGAACGGGTGGTAAAACACTTCAAGTTGCCTACGACCCCCCACCCAACGCCTTACGGACTCCAATGGATTTCCGATACGGCATGTGACACCGTCACACAACAAGGTTGGGTGCCGTTCTCTATTGGCGCCTATGTTGATAAGGTCCTTTGTGATGTTATCAAGATGGACGCCACACATGTCGTATTAGGACGACCATGGCAATTCGATCGCCGCACATATCATGATGGTTATCTCAATCGGTACATGTTCCAATATAATGGAAAACGGGTCACACTTTTGCCTATGACTCCGCACGAAATTTTGGTTGACGATGCGGAACGGAAGAGGCAACAAACTATTGATGAGTCCGCTAAAGCACCGGCAAAATCGGACCCCCGGAGTCCCGATGTTGTAGGTGCTAGTACTTCCAAATCCCGAAACACCGCCCCTCTTGTCCATGCTACCGAGTCCAAAGGTAGTAAAGGTCGCATCGTTTCTTCGGGCGCACCTTTATCATCTTCGGATCCCGTAATTCAAGGACGGTGTGAGCCACGGATACTCTTAGCTCGCCGGCATGATTTGCAACCGGTCATGGAAGGCAAGTTCCCATGCTTTTTACTTGTTCCGTTTTGTTTATCTACTTCTCATGACCCAAGTAATGTGCCACACGAGGTGTCTTTGTTGTTGTCCAAATTTCAGGATATTATGCCCAAAGACCTCCCACCCGGCCTGCCACCTATCCGAGGGATTGAACATCAAATTGACTTTGTGCCCGGTGCCTCTTTGCCAAACCGTACCGCTTACCGAGCTAGTCCGGAAGAGACAAAGGAGCTACAACGTCAAGTGCAAGAGCTCCTAGACCGGGGACATGTGCGTGAATCCTTATCACCATGTGCCGTCCCGGTAATCTTAGTACCAAAGAAAGATGGATCATGGCGGATGTGTGTTGATTGTCGTGCCATCAACCAAATCACCGTCAAATATCGCCACCCGATCCCGCGCCTTGATGACATGTTGGATGAGCTTCATGGCGCCACTATCTTCTCCAAAATTGATCTCCGGAGCGGTTACCACCAAATCCGGATGGCCGAAGGTGACGAATGGAAGACGGCGTTCAAAACAAAGTATGGACTCTATGAATGGCTTGTTATGCCTTTTGGCCTCTCCAATGCCCCGTCCACCTTCATGCACCTCATGAACCACGTCTTGCGCCGATTCTTGGGTACATTCGTTGTTGTTTATTTTGATGATATTTTGGTGTTTATTACGTCTTTGGAGGATCACATCGGGCACCTTCGACAAGTGCTCGAGTGCCTTAGACAAGAGCAATTGTATGTCAACTTTGACAAATGCGTCTTTTGCTCGGACACCACTATCTTTCTTGGCTATGTCGTGTCTAAGGACGGACTCCGCGTAGACGAATCTAAAGTTCGTGCTATTCGGGAGTGGCCGACTCCTACTACGGTCACCATGGTCCGAGCCTTTCTCGGCTTAGCGGGTTTCTACCGACGCTTTGTCAAGGACTTTAGCACGGTAGCGGCACCGCTCCATGAGCTCACTACCAAGGGTGTCACGTTTGAGTGGCGTGATATCCATGCTCGAGCGTTTGATGCGCTCAAAGACTGCCTTTGTAATGCACCATTACTCCAACTCCCAAACTTTTCGAAAACCTTCGAGGTGGAGTGTGATGCATCAAATGTGGGCATTGGAGGAGTTCTCTTACAAGAGAATCGTCCAATTGCCTACTTCAGTGAAAAATTGTCCGGTCCTTCGCTCAACTACCCTACATATGACAAGGAACTATATGCTCTAGTTCGTTGTCTTAAGACATGGCAACATTACTTGTGGCTGAAGGAGTTCGTGATTCATTCGGATCATGCGGCTCTTTCGTATCTCAAGAGTCAAACAAATCTCAGTCGGCGCCATGCTAGTTGGGTAGAGTTTTTAGAGACCTTTCCTTATGTCATTCGGCATAAGAAAGGCAAAGAGAATGTGGTAGCCGATGCCCTTTCTCGCCGCTATGCCCTCCTTGTGTATATGGATGCCAAGATACATGGCTTTGCTCTTATCAAAGAGTTATATGCCACGGATCTTGACTTCAAGGACATATGGGCACAATGCCTCGACCTCCGAGAGCACGAGTCTTTCTTTATTAACGATGGCTATCTTTTTCGAGCGGGAAAACTTTGTATTCCGCGCTCATCTATACGCCATTTGTTGGTCAAGGAAGCTCATGAGGGCCGTGGTCATTTCGGTGCTACCAAGACCCTTTCCACTCTCCAAGAGCATTTATTTTGGCCCCGGATGCGTATGCATGTGACACGGTTTTGCAAGGGTTGCATCACATGTCATCATGCCAAGTCGCGCCAAGGTCCGGATGGGATGTATTCTCCTTTGCCTATACCAATGGGACCTTGGGAGGATCTATCCATGGACTTTGTGGTCGGGTTGCCTATGTCAAAACGAGGAAAAGACTCCATTTTCGTGGTAGTCGATCGCTTCTCCAAAATGGCTCATTTCATCGCATGTAAAAGCACCCTAAATGCTAGTGAAGTTGCCACCTTGTTCTTTGACAATGTGGTGCGTTTACATGGGATACCACATTCCATCATTAGTGATCGGGACGTGAAATCCGTAAGTCATTTTTGGAGAACGTTGTGGGGAAACCTTGGAACCAACTTGTTGTTTTCAAGTAGTTACCACCCCCAAACCGATGGTCAAACGGAGGTGACCAATCGGACTCTTGGTGCTCTACTTAGAGCCACCACTAGGGCCAACCCACGTAGGTGGGAGGACTTACTTTCTGTTGTCGAGTTTTCGTATAACAGGTCTAGGCACACGGCAACTAAATTGTCTCCATTTGAAGTTGTCTACGGCCTCAATCCACACACACCATTGGATTTCACACCCCGCCCGCTCAAGGATGGAGAACACATCATCGCCGGAAACCGAGCCGCCCAAATCATTGAGCTTCATGAGCGGAATAGGACACAACTTGAACGTCGTGCCGCCCAACTTGCCGGACAACGCAACAAGGGCCGCCGCGACGTCTCTTTTGAGCCCGGTGATCTTGTTTGGCTCCACCTACGGAAGGAGCGTTTTCCTACTCGCCGCATGAGCAAGCTCTCGGACTGTGGTGATGGCCCATTCTGCATCTTAGCCCGTCATGGTCCAAATGCATACAAGTTAGAGCTTCCGGATTCCTACGGAGTACACCCAACATTCAACGTCAAGGACCTTGCCCCTTATGTTGAGCCCCTCTTTGACGATGGTGAAACGGGGACGTTTCACAGCCAAGATGGGGGGACTAATGCGCCCTTGGATGCCCTTTTTACGTTGACCATAGACGAAGAGGACGAGGCTCTTAGAGTTCGCTCAGATGGACCGATCACCCGATCCCGAGCTAAGGCCATTGCTCGAGCCACCGGCTCCATCATCACCCGCATTACTTCTTCACTTGGTCCCATTACCGGCATGCCTTGTCTCTACACCACCATGGCATAGGTTACCGGTTCCGTTAGCGGCATCTCCCGTCTTTCCGACTCCATGGCATGAAGCTAGCTTATTTTCGGACTATATTTTCATGTTTTCCTTTTTATGTAATAAAGGGATATTCCGTATAGGAATATTCCCTTTTTGACCTTATCCTTTTAGGGTTTGCTATTATCCTTTTAGGTTTTCCCTTTTGGGCTTTTCTTCATGTATTTTGTTTGGCCCGTTGGCCCATAGGTAGGAAAGTCTCTCTATATAAGAGATATCTTGTCTCACTTATTTTTCATGTTCAATATTACTAAGTTTTGAGAAGAATTTCCTCCTACTTAGCTTGGGCATCAAAACCTCTCTTCTAGCGGGAGTTCTCATAGGTATTCTAGCGGAGTTCTTCTAGCTCGTTAAGGTCCAAGAGCGCTTCTTGCCCGCTTCCTTCATGCTGAAGTTCAACCACTTTACAACCCAATACGCCTTATATTCCAGCTCTAGTGGGAGATGACAAGACTTCCCATTCACAAGGTTGTAAGGTGTTGTGCCGATGGGAGTCTTGTATGCTGTCCTATACGCCCATAATGCATCATCCAGCTTCAATAACCAATCCTTCCTTGTTTTTGACACCATCTTCTCAAGGATTCCTTTAATCACTCTATTTGAAATCTCCACTTGTTCACTTGTTTGCGGATGATAGGATGTAGCGATCTTGTGAGTCACCCCATACTTAGCTAGTAGAACTTTGAATTGTCGGGCTATGAAGTGTGAACCTCCGTCAGAAATGATGGTTCGTGGTGTCCAAAACCTTGGGAAAATAGTTCTATTAAAGAACTTGACAATCACCACAACATCGTTAGTTGGAGAGGCAAAAGCTTCAACCCATCTCGAAACATAATCTACAGGTAGAAGTATGTATTGGTTTCCACAAGATGATTGGAATGGTCCCATGAAATCGACTCCCCAAACGTCAAAGATCTCCACCTCTTGAATGTTGTTGAGGGGCATCTCATTTCTCCTAGAGATATTTCCTATTCTTTTAAAGGCATCGCAAATAGCAACAAAGGTTTGCACATCCTTAAATAAAGTAGGCCGAAAGAATCCGGATTGCAATACATTAGCGCTAGTTTTATGTGAACTAGCGTGTCCTCCACAAGGAAGTGAATGGCAATGACGAATGACACTTTGTATTTCGTCTTCCGGTATACATCTTCTAATGATGCCGTCGGACCTCTCTTGAAGAGTAGAGGTTCATTCCAATAGTATTGACGGACATCCCAAAAGAGCTTCTTTCTCTGTGCGTAAGATAATCCGGGAGGTATTTCCTGACAAACCAAGTAATTTACAAAATCAGCAAATCAAGGTTCGTTACCTCTAGAAATCGTATCGATACACTCTTCCATTATCTACAAGTGTTCGTCCGGAAAGGAGTCATTGATGGGTAGGTCATCGCCTTCGCTGTGTGGTAGACGACTTAAGTGATCCGCAACAGAATTTTCGGAGCCTTCCTTGTCGCGAATCTCTAGATCGAATTTTTTAAGAAGAAGAATCCATCTAATCAGCCTTGGCTTCGCATCTTTCTTGGCGAGCAAATCCCGTATTGCTGAATGGTCCGTGTATACAATCACCTTCGCTCCTACAAGATAAGAACGAAACATTTCAAAAGCATATACAACGGCAAGAAATTCCTTCTTTGTCGTGGCGTAGTTGAGCTGCGCTTCTTCTAGCGTCTTGCTAGCATAGTAGATGGCGTGAGTTCGGCCTTCTTTATTTTGTCCAAGCACCACTCCAACAGCTACGTCACTTGCATCACACATAACCTCGAATGGAAGATTCCAATCCAAAAGTTGAATTATCGGGGCTGAGATAAGAGCTTCTCGAATCTTATAGAAGGCATCTAAACATTCCTGCAAAAATTCAAAAACAACATCCTTCATCAATAAATTAATTAGCGGTTTAAAAATTTTCGAAAAGTCCTTGATAAATCTCCTATAAAATCCTGCGTGTCCTAGGAAACTACCTATCCCCTTCACCGAAGATGGAGGAGGAAGCTTCTCTATCGTCTCGATCTTAGCCTTGTCAACTTCGATCCCTCTATTGGAGATCAAATATCCTAACACAATGCCTTCGATAACCATGAATTGACACTTCTCCCAACTTAGAACAAGGTTAGTGTCCTCACATCTTTGCAAAACAAGAGAAATGTTAGCAAGACAATTGTCAAATGAGAAACCATAAATTGAAAAATCGTCCATAAAAACATCCATGATTTCCTCAATATATTTCGAGAAGATGGCCATCATGCACCTTTGAAAGGTGGCTGGAGTGTTGCAAAGTCCTAATGGCATCCTCCTATAAGCAAAGGTACCCCATGGGCATGTGAATGTGGTCTTCTCTTGATCATCCGGGTGAATCGGGATCTGAAAGAAACCACTATAACCGTCAGGGTAACAAAAATAGGAATGTTGTGTTAACCTCTCAAGCATTTGATCGATGACTGGTAGCGGGAAGTGGTCCTTCCTCGTTGCATTGTTCAGCTTGCGGTAATCGATGCATATCCTCCATCCTGTTACCGTTCTTGTTGGAATGAGTTCGTTGTTCTTGTTGGTCACAACGGTCATTCCTCCCTTCTTCGGGACAACTTGAACAGGGCTCACCCACTTGCTATCGGAGATAGGATAGATGATACCTATGTCAAGTAACTTAAGGATTTCCTTCTTCACAACCTCTTTCATGATCGGATTTAACCGTCTTTGAGGTTGGCATGAAGGCTTATAATCCTCTTCCATTAGAATCTTGTGCATACATAAAGATGGTTGAATTCCTACAAGATCCTCTATGGTATATCCTAGAGCTTTCCTATGTTTCCTCAAAACAACCATAAGTTTCTCATGTTCATCTTCACTCAAATCGGAACTAACAATAACGGGAAACGTAGATTTAGTTCCAAGAAATGCATACCTAAGATGTGTGGGAAGTGGCTTCAATTCCAAGGTTTTTGATACCATTGGAGTGTCTTGAGAGTTGGCTAATGTATCCTTTGAAGTCTCCAAGGGTGTGGAGGTGTTGGAGGAAGAATCATGAGTGTTTGTAGAAAGAACGGAGTTGTCGTTAGCATTTTCCAAAACCACGGTGTCATTGTTACTTCCACGGCCGTGGTTTGTGACTGGGAGACCGTGGAATGTGGTTTGAATTAAATCTTTGCTCTCGACATAACTTTCCACGGCTGGAATAGGTGAAACCACGCCCGTGTAAAAGAGCGATTGACCTTGGTTTCTAACATCTTCGGACCTATCGTACAATTTTTCAAAATCTTCACTTTGCACTTCTCCTAGCTCCTCCAAAGCATCAACCACAACATTGCAACCCTTTTCTTCTCCTCTTTCCATGATGCTCATGGTTATGACCTTTTGCAATGGATCTTTAAACAAGATCGAGCTCACTTCCTCTCTAGATACTTCTTCGTCATAGAGGTTGAACATATCCTCTCCAAGCGCAGGTTCTTTTGCTAAAGTTGAGAGAAAAAATTCAACCTTCTCTTATCCTATATTGAAGGCTAGCCTAGTATTCTTGCATCTACCATACAACCAGAAGTTGCAAGAAAAGGTCTCCCGAGTATGATCGGGACTGGACAATCTGTAGGAATGTCAACCACAACAAAACTATAGGAATATAGAACTTACCGAACTTGACGGGGACGTCTTCAATGATTCCTACTGGTCGAGTTATGGATCGATC
Source organism: Fagopyrum homotropicum (assembly GCA_033239125.1). Lineage (NCBI taxonomy): Eukaryota > Viridiplantae > Streptophyta > Magnoliopsida > Caryophyllales > Polygonaceae > Fagopyrum > Fagopyrum homotropicum. The sequence goes on along the minus strand of BSWB01000001.1, from coordinate 73,752,564 downwards.
CGCCATGTACAACGTCATCTTTACTAGTTTAGGCTCACCTAAACCGACCTTCCTACACAAAGCAAGCGGGATAATGCTTACACTTCCTCCTAAATCACAAAGAGCATCGTATGTGATTTCTCCAACTCCTATTGAAATACAAAATGACAATCTCTCAGCTTTGGGGGCATCTTCTCCATTGTTGTTTTAATGAGATGCGAAGATTCCGAACTCATCTTGACTTCTCCAAAGTCTTCCAGCTTCCTCTTGTTAGAGAGGATTTCCTTTACAAACTTCCTGTAAGCGGGCATACCTACAACTGCATCAATGAAAGGTATGTTAATACGCAGTTTGCTCATTAGATCAATAAACTTACCGAATTGCTTGTCTAGACGCGCTCTTTCTCTAGATTGCGGGAATGGTAGAGGAGGTTTGTAAGCTGGAGGAGGAACATAAACATCTTCCTTCTCCTTCTCTTTCTCTTTCTCAACGGGGACTTCGACAAACTTTGGTTGCGGGTCGGTGGTTGTTACACCACTTCTAGTTATAATAGTCGTCACCCTTCCTTTCGGATTATCCTCCGTCTTTCCAGGAAGCTTCCCTTCGTCTCGAGGAACTTCTCCAACCTTGCTGAAAACTTGGTTTTCTAAAGCTTTTTATGGTTTATCAACCGAAGTGATATGATTCTCTAGTCCCTGGAGCTTTCCCAAGATTGTTTCCAGGATAGGATCATGCTTATCCTTCTCTGGTTTACTCGAATTATTTGAAGTTTGACCCTGACTTTTCTAAGGAGTAGATGAAGAAGGTATTAGTGTATTTTCAGCATGTGAATAGGGATTACCGGGGTTTTGTTGGTTGGATCTCCAGTTGTTGTTGGAGTTCGTGTTGTTGTTATTCTAGTTATTGTTCCAATAGTTCTTGCTATTGCCTTGGTTGTTGTCCCTTCCTAGGTAGCCAACATCCTGCTCCTTCGTTCTTTGATGGCTAGTTTTTATGACTTCCTTCAACTGCTTGATCTCATTGTTGAGGGAAAATATTTGAGTTTGTGCAGCATGAGTTAACTTTGCTCTTGAATCTCCTGAATTCCGATTCCCATCATCGAATTTCATATGGGAATACCTCTCAATCACTTGGGCATGCTTCTCAATGAAGTCCCAATCGTCAACCTCTCTCATGTCCATGAAAGTTCCACAAGAAAGGGATTGAAGCTTGAAATGCGTTTCCACATCCAGCCTCTTGTAGTAGATCTTAAATAATTCCAGCTTTGTAAATGCCATGATGTGGGCAATCCAATAGAAGATCTTGAAACCTTTCCCACGATTAAAACAAGCTTTCGTTAGGTTTCATGTAAAAAGCATTAATCTTACCTCTCAATTCCGCCGTCTTGGATGGCAGAAAGAACTTGGTGAGGAATTCCGAAGTCAAATCCTCCCATTTGTTAAGTCTTCTAGCTGGAAGACCTTGGTAGCAAGACAAAGCCTTGTCCTTCAAAGAGAACAAGAACGGTTTTATCTTCTAATTGTTGTTGACATCTCTCTTTGGCTTCATTGTCTCGATAAGAATCTCGAAATTCTGTAGGTGTTGGTGTGGAGATTCAACATTCATTCCACCAAATTAATTATGGCAAACCATAGTAATAACTTGCGGGCTAAACCCAAAATGCTGGACGTCTTCACCTCCGAAATTTACAACTAAACGACTTGGTTGCTGAATCGGATCTATCCGTTGCCCAAGGGTTCGTGGTTCATCCCCGCCATCAATGGCTCTCACATCTCTAGCGGGTATGCGAGGATCAACATATGCTTTAGGATTGTCACGGATTGGATGGATTATTGGGTCAATATCCTCTAGGTCCGGCATGTCATCATTATCGGATGATTCAGCTCTATTGGATCTATTTGAATTAGCTTTCCTACTTCCGACGCCTTTATCTAATTGCATTTGTAGAATCATCGCCCTAAGCTCCTAAATTTGAGCTTGATTTCTCTCTCCATCAGCCCGAGCAACAGCTTGCTCCTCAAGACATAGTCTTTCACCTCTATTCAATTAATTCTAGCCTCTTCCAACTCTTGTTGGTTATTGCTCTTGTTATGTTCAGCCATCCTTTTCTCCCTTAACTTTCATTTCAAAGTCTTCTCATGTTTGGGATCAAAAGGAACAAGGTCTTTCGTTGACCTAGACCTTTGCATACACCTAAAATTCTGCAAAATCACTCAAAAAGAAAAATCAAATAACAAGAGCAAAGCTCCGAAGCTCGACAACCAAAAGCCGAATTTGGTCTAAACCAAATCCCCGGCAACGGCGCCAAAAACTTGTTCGCTCAAAAGTGTGCGTGCAAATAAGCTTTAAATTTGTAAAACTGAAATCAAAACTAAGCGAACCCGTAGTGTACGGATCGGCGTAGTAAAGCAAGAATTCTAGAGTATCGAACTCAGGGATTTGGGGGGAACAAAATCAGTTCACAAATTGTCAAGCGAGTAAATGTAAAAGCTTTGCAAATATATTGGGAAAACAGCAATTATAAAGATCCAAGTATCCAATTGTGGCAATTGATTCAAGATATTCTAAAGATGTAAGGATAGAGTCGGGATTGCAAAGGTATATCTAATGTAAGGTTATGTACGATGAAGTTCCAAAACCCTATATGTCTCACCCAAAGGCTCTCTCTATAAAGGATGTCGAGGCTGCAGTATAGTAAGGATCAAAGCATAAGACTACTATCAAATACCCATGCCCAAACCCAAGGAATCGAGGACAAGCCAAAACAGTTAAGGTTGTGACACTCGAAACCAAAATAGAGGATGTTGAGTCTCACTACTACCTAGAAAAGGCAAGCCAATTCTAGGTTAAAGCATATCTTTAACTTTGGATCAAAGCAAAAGCAAATGACGTACAACAGAGGAAACCACGGCTGGATCTTGAAAAACCACGGCCGTGGAACTCAAGAACAAACCGTGGAAAACCTCGACGACAAGGTTTCTCGCAACTCTCAGGGTCCAATCTATTTACGTTCAATCTATCATTATCTAAACCACAACTATCAACCCTTCACCTTAGAATCGCTAAAGGGTTTTAGCCAATAATCATCATCATTGAATAAAAAATCAAGTTTAAAAGAGGAAAAGGGTAAAACTTCAAAAACTCAATAATAATCAAATAATCAATCTGGAAAATAAACAATAAGTATATGTGTCTAATGAGAATGGAATAGGGAACAAAAATCCTCACAACAATCTATAGGAACAATGAAGAACGGGATGCCAATCGTCCTTCGAATGTAAACCCTAAGATCTTCCTAAGTACGCAATCTCAAAAATGCGTCATTCTCGGGATCTTCCCTGTACGCGATGGAATCTTCCTCAATCAATCTCCAAATGGAATGTAGTGTGTGCAGCCGTCAATGCAAGTCCCCTAATTTCTCCTTTCCTCAGCCTTCTTATAGGGAAAAAGTAGGGTTACGAAAAGCCCGATAACCGTCGCTGATGTGGCAAATATAACACGTGGTAACCGTTATAAGAATCACGGTCTAGTGAAAACTTCCACCCGTTGTACAACAACTTTCACCTCCCCAACCGGCCAGGAATATTAGACTTGATCCATTTGTGGCGGGGGCGCAAATACTTGTTCAATGGATGGATCTAGCACAACGAGCGTGCTGACCATGAGTAAATTTCAAAAATCCCATAGATCATGATTATGAGCTCCGTTCTAATGTCATTACGAGGATTCATCAAAATCATTTTGGAGAATTAGAGGGGGAATCTCCACACCAACACTTGTAGAATTATGAGATACTTATGGAGACATTAAGGCCTCCTAGACTAGAGAACAACAATCACAAGTTAAGAGGATTTCTTTTTGTTTGAAGGATAAGGCTCTTGTATGGTATCAATCTCTGCCCCAAGGACGAGTTGGCACTTGGGATGAGATGATCACCAAATTCCTCACCAAATTCTTTCCACCGTCAAAAACTGCAGAACTTAGAGGTTAAATTAATGATTTTGTGATGAAGGAAAAGGGGAGGTTGTTCAATTCATGGGAAAGGTTCAAGGACCTTTTGCTAGATTGTTCTCATCACGGCATTCCAAAGATCGTACTTCTTGAGGTCTATTTTAAGGGCTTGGATGAGGAAACTAATTTCAAGCTTGAATCCCTTTCTGGAGGGATTTTCATGGAGAAGACCTTTAATGAAGCATGGGAGTTTGTAGAGAAGCAAGCCTTAGTGATTGAGAAATATTTTCATAGAAGAGTTGATGAGAGACTCCGGAGGCCCGGATTCTATGATGTAAGTATCATTACAACTAATAATGCTCAATTTGATATTATTAATAATGAAATTAAAGTATTGAAGGAGCTTATGAGATCTCAAACGCTACCACTGGCACAAGCTCAATTGTTGCCTAAGGAGCAAGATGTGAACTATACGGGTAGAGGAAGTTATCATGAAAAATATCAAGGACCACAAAAGTTACAACATTAGGAATTTACATGGAAGAAATATTTATAGGCCTAATCATAATCATCCCAAATTTTCTTATTCAAATCCAGATGGTGCATTGAATCCCACTGCTTCCTCTAGTCAAGCACCACCGCCAAAGACTGAAGAATCTCGAACGGGATTATATCAACCGCCTAAGGATCGGATAAAGATTTTGTTCGAGAAAATGATGGAGAGGTTGAGCGGATTGGAGAGTAACGTTACTTCTATTTCTAAGGCTCAATAGGCATTGGAAAATTTTGTGTTCAATAATGTAATATCTAGAATTTTTATTCCGTTTAACTCCGTAACAAACCGGATTTCGATCTTTTGATCCTTAGCTGTCTACGTAGTTGGACACTATATCTCAAAATTTTATCATTTTATGTAATATCACTTCACATAAAATGATAAGATTTTTTTAGTAGCAAACCCTAATCCAAACCCTAGTGTATATCTTGACTTGCCTTTGACAAAGTCATAACGTCTTAGTGACGAGATCAAGACGAGCCCAAGACGAAGTCAAGATGAGACCATGACGAGTCATGACGAAGCCATGACAAATTCGTGACAAAACCATACATGGCTATGACAAGCTGTTGAAAAGGTTTGACAAGTTTTGACAACCTCAGCCCACTCTTCTTGACAACCTCAGCCCACATTTTATTCCCTTGTTTCAGCCCATGTGAAGCACACCATCTGGGCCCGTCAAGGACTGTCAGTTGGGCCATTGAGAGAACTATTCTCTCCTGAGTCGCTACTCTCTCTCACGTTAAACCTAAAAAAAATAACGTACGCTCCTCCTTCCTTGCGTTTACCCTAGCCGAGGCTAGTACAACTGCCCTATCCTCTTCGTCAACACTCATCACAATTTCGCATCTCCACTCTCTTGCACACAAAGGTCGACTGTCACCGTCTTCTCCGTCCTTGTGCGCCCAGTCGGCAGGCCATCCCCGTCTTCGACGGAGTAGCAGGGTTCCACCCTATAGCACAACCCTGACGACAGCAGCTACGGAGGCCGCCTTCTCATCCTCGATCCCAACAAGCTTCCATGGGTCCGGTGAGGGTAGGCCATCGGTGGAGCCTCGCAGACAGTCACACAGCCAGCCGGAGACTCCAGCCACACTGTCGCATGACTGCGAGTGCAACACAAGCAATTGAGGTGTCTAGCCCTAGCCACTGTGGTGGCCGTGAAGCCAGACTGCGGGAGCGCCTTGGTCTGGACGCGGGGGTTTCTCCTCCTTGCAGCAGAGGCGCCCATTGACAAAAAGCAGCAACAACCCTTGGGTCCTCGTCCTTCGGCCTTTGAGACATGGAATCGAGTAAGATCCATAGCCGTCCTTCCTTGTCCTTCGCTTTGCTTTACCCTTAATATATATATGCTGATGTGAGCACCTTTTATGTTTCCAAGCCATCCCTAACAGCCCCGGAAGATTTACTTGTACAGCTGAGGCGTTTTCTGAGTTTTCGGAAGTGAAAAAGCAGTCAAATTCGGGTCACGATTTGAGTTAGTTATACTCATCCGTTGATGCTGAATTTTGGATATGTTCTATTCAGTAGTACATAGTAGATCATACTAACATTTAGGAAGAATCGGAGTTACGGTTTAAGAGTTATGATGTTGCAAAGTTGACTCCTCATACAGTTTTATAAGTGTGCTGAGTGTTGATAAAAACAGCATGTGATGCAGTTTTGTGGGATGGTTTTGAATAGGCTTTTGATCTCCTTTGATACTGAATTTTGGATATAGTATAGATAAGATTTTATAGTAGAACATATCAAAATATGGGATAAATCCAGCAAACGGTTTAGGAGTTATGATTTTTTTTCAAAGTTAAGACAATGTGTTGTTTGTTAAGTGTTTTATCCAACTTTTGAAATTTTTGTAGAAGTGATGGTTGAACAGTTTTAAGAAATTCTTGCTCCTAGGAGTAGATAAGATATCGTAGATGATCTAGGGGATTATCTCGGAATTTTTATAAGATTATTCAAATTTTTTATTTGAAGCTGAAGTTGGACCTTAACGATCTTTCCGAAAATAGGGAAATGGGTAAATTGCCAGTTTGTAACCAAACTCATCTTTAGGAGTTAGAATATGACTCTTTAGTCTCAAATAAGAGTTTAGGCATGAATTAGGGAATTTTTGGAAGTTTCGAGACCAAGGGTAAAATAGTCATTTTATCATAAACTAATATTGTAATCAATTCCGTTCTATTAAGACCTACTATCTTAGAAGTCTTAAACTTCTAATGACCCAAAAAGTGTGCTGACACACTTGCCTCCTTTGACAGGCCACTGAATTCCTACTGTATAGATCGATTTGCGAAGTAGAAAGTCGAGATCTGATTCAGGTAAGTCCACGGACTTACTTAGTTGGCTTCTTGTATGAGTTTAATGTGTATGAGTGGTGTTTGTTAGTTATGATAAACAACGAAAAATGATTAGGCCGACTATATTATTTACGTAATTGACCCAAGTGTATGATAACGGGTCGTGACATCATCTCCCTAGCTCTCGTGAGAGTCTAGGAGGTTCCCTACGACCAGCCCAATCAGGTAGATGGTCAAATGCATTAGTACCATTCCGCGTTGGTAAACGGGGACAGGGGCGAGGTTTGGGAATCCCTCGTTTCACAAAATAAGTATCATTATGAATGACATATCATCTAATTAAAGATAATAAAAGAATTGACTGTTGCATGTTGATTGTGTATGTTGTGTCTTTGTGCTTTTACCTTTATATTAATGCATAGAATGTTAGCTAACGGTTTTATACCGCTTGTAGATGACTTGCAGGTTAAGACAGTTGTAGAGAGATCCGGAGGGAATGGTCAGCCGGGTCCACGTACTTATATAGTTGGGGACGGGGATGTCTTCTATTCTTCTTATGTGTCGTTTTGGTAACTTTGCTTTGTAAGGCTAATACTTATTCTTCATTTATATAATGCTTAAAGATTTCAAATGTTTTTAATACCTTGGTGCCTTGTTGTAAGATCCTAGGGAAATTGTTGTCAAACTAAGGTTGGGAACCATTGTGAGGTCCTAACTAGTAGCTCGTCGAGTTCTTAGAATTTGGGGTGTTACAATGTGGTATCAGAGCTCTGGGTTGGAAACAATGGCACTTGAAATCTTCTGAAAGACCAAATGTATAATATAACTAGAACCCGAAAGGGGACTAAAATTTTCAAAACGGATTTCTGTTTTTACACACGCGCATAGTCGGGTTGTTGGGTTAGTTGTACGTCGGACCACCATCGCTCTCCGTGGATCTCTGCAACTTGGATCGATAGGAGTGAGTATATAGACTTTTTATGAGGTTTACTATTATATGTTATATACATGTGTATGCTTAGCTTGTTAGTATCCTAAAGGATATTTTATATCCTTTAGTCGTGATATCACGAATCAATTATCGCCTCATGATAAATCCATTGCGGACTTGAAGAGTTTTCAACACGAGATAAAGGACTCGGACCTTGGATCAAGTATTATACTCGGGTGGGCATCGTAGTAGCCCTTGTTAACCATCCAAAGAACTAATAGGCAAAGAAGTAAAGATGTGGAGATAATTTTGACCATAAATACAATCAAATGAAGAAGAATTCCCGAGTCAACGCAGATAGAAGAAATAGAAGGTCATACAAGGGACTTGGTTGTATGAAGCCGAGAGATGAATTATAAGAATCATGCAAGAGACTACAAGAGTGCGGAGTAGAGATAACAATATTGGAACGAGACAAGTAGAATTGAGTACAACCAAGTTTGCGGAATCAAGGACTTTACAATTGAGGCGGATTCCTATAGACCATTATGGGAATGAGAAACCAGAAGAGACAAAGTGTCAATCCGGGTGTGGGAATCTAAGGTGCACGGAATGAAGACCTACAATTGAGTGTAAAAGCGAAAAGGCAGACCCCACAAGCATGGGGAGGTTTTGACCTCCTCGAAGATATAAGAAGTTGATATTACCACCAACACCAATGAAGAAACGGGTATGGGAGAACGTCCTTGATGGACTCAAGAATCTAGGGTAACCCGAATTATCACGGGACCTAAGCCATCAACACAGATGGTCCATGCAAAAGGAACTGCAAGCGGATGATCATTACGGCTATAAGAATTTAAAAGACGCTTGCAAGCTATCGTGGAAACTTGAAACGACTATTTATGCCAGATGAATGACACAATCGGACTATAGAAATGGAGTTAGCCCATAAGAAGCGGAAGGGTGGAAGGTAGAACGAACTAAAGAAGTATAAAAGGATTGTTGTGAGCAACTGTTTACCTACTAGCTAAGGAAATTTTGACAAATCACAATTAACACGGAATGGAGACTTACAACTTAATGTAAGAGCAAAAGGCAGACTTCACAAGCCTGGAGACGTTTTGTCTTCTTCAAAGATAAGAATTCCAAGAGGAATCACAACGCCAATATCGAAAGGATCGAAGCCCTGTAACATAGTCAACAGAGATTTGGAAGAAAATATTACAAACAACGCCGATTAAGGAATCTGTGCTTGTGAGAATCTTGTGGTGGACTCAAGAGTCCAGAGTAACCCACAATTATAACAGAACATAGGTCATCAACACAGACGGTCCCTGTAAAGGGACTACAATTGTAAGGTAATTAAAAGTCATCGGAACTACAAGACGGTTACCAGCTATCGTGGAGTGTTAGGACGACTTTTGACGTCAGGCGAATGGCACTGTGAGACTTGAGAAAGAGAGTTGTGCCAAAGGAAGCAGAAGAGTGAAAGATAAGACGAAATAAAGAAGGATAAAAGGATTAATCTAGTACGTGACGTGCACCAAAAAATTAATACTAGTAGAGGTATGAAATTGAGATAAGTCAATTATAGACTGACCGATGTCAACCAAGGACGTGCAAGTATTGTTTTGTATTTACGAGTTATGTGCCGTTAAGAAGAGATATTTGTGACGGTGGATCTATGGAGTAGCTTTACCGACGCCTTAGAGGATTTCCTTAAGTAGGCAACGACAACCTTCTTGGATGAATTAAAGGTATAAAGAGAAACGTTTTAAGGGTTACTTCTTGGCTATTTAAGATCAAACTCCGGTCAAGTCAGGGAGTTTGGATCCGTGGTAGAAGATTTAAGAAGGTAAGCGGAAGAAGTTGTTTTTCAATCGTTGTTTTATTTTCTTAAGGCAAGTAAAGAAGGTACTTGCTACTTCATCCGTATAAGACTCATGGTGTAATTGAAAGAAAGAATTTTAGGGTCAATCATTTTATACTTAAAGAAAAGGTCCTTAGGATTAATGAGTGACAACAGGATAATCAGAGTAGCGCAGCGGAAGCGTGGTGGGTCCTAACCCACAAAACAAGAAGCTCAAGGGTACTGATGGATCTCGTGTCGAGTTTAAGATGGTGATAGTTGGGGAAATGCATTCTAGTTGGAAGAAACGTGAGATAGGCTATGTGAGTGACTAGAAATATTGTACGGAAACTTATGTGCATGTAGAGGTGATAGAAAAAGACTGGTACCCTATTATGGATCCGAGTGAAGAGTGATGGCTTTGTTACATGATGCCAGACAAGTAGTTTTGGAATTCTATACTAATGGATTACTCTAGAGTGAGTTTTCCCGGTTGAATAAGGAAGAATTAATGATGTAATAAAAGTATTGTGCATGGCCTGCACTAGAAAGCTCAAATTGAGTAACTACCATCCTGAGTCGAAGGTACATAAGAAAGAGAAGCGACATGAGCATACTTGCAACCTAGTAACCGTGCTTAAAGAAAGCATAATCTCAGAGTAGACTTTATGTGTAATGTTGTGTCGGAATAGAGCCTAGTTACGTTTTGAATTAGAGGGATATTACTAGTCCGATAAAAGTGAAGGATACAAGAGTTCAATGTTGACGGTGTGTTAGCATTTATCGAGTATTTATGATCAAATAACTGTGATATATGATCACTTTGTGTCTAATACCGTCATTCCGGACATATTCCATGTCACTTAAGATCTTGAGAAATGTGTGGAAAGCCTAGGTTAGAGCTAACTATATATTAGAGATCTATAAATAATATAATAATGCCAAGTGAACAAAGAGGATGACCACTAGATTTGATTTTAGTTATCTCGAGTGTTAGACCTAAAAAGGGTAAAGGTGACGATTCTTTACCTGAGGAATAAGATGACTAAGTAATACTAAAAGAGAAGACCAAGTGGGTCGTGATACGAAGAGCATTGAGCACTTGGTAAGTGTTGGTGGGTATCCAAGACCTTTGACCTGATTGTGTAGTCAAAACCTTTTCAAAAGGCCGGAAGCATGTGGTCATAACGAAGGGAAGAAAGTTGAATAGTTCATTTTCTGTAGGGTCATCAAAGGATCTAGAAGTGAGTTGTGTAAGACAACCATGAGAAGTTTTAAAGCGGTTTAAAAGTGACTGATGGACTAATATTCCTCATCCTATTGGAGAGTGCAGCTTCAGTTTTCCACGGAGACTAAGTTTGGGGAACTGAGTTGAGAATTTCAATTGGAGTGATACCTACCAGACACGAGTTAGGTCTTCAAATTGGAGGATCAGACAGTTGGGCCGGATGATACCGGTGAGATTTCCGGTAACCACTCTAGAACGTGGTAGTAGACGCTTGTGATCTAAGTATCTGAAAAGATTTAAGATTCAGTGGTTTTATGAAAAGCTGATAAGGCTACCTAAGACATGGGGGATAGTAAAAGACGTAACCTTTCAAAGACCTATGTAGTGATAGTTATAACCTCGAGAGTGACGAGTTAGGGCTTGACCTTGTATGTGTGATATTGTTTGACTACTTGTTTATTTCATGATTGAGTGTTTTGTCAGTGATGTGTCCTTTTGGTAACCGTGATGTGTGGGATACATAGATGTGGAAATGACGAGACTTTTGTATAGCGATCAAACACACCCATTTGGTGCCTTACAGACCGATCAGGATTGTCTTACCCTAAATTTCGGGACGAAACTTATTTTGACGGGATCTGATGTAACGACCGGATTTTTCGTTACGCTTTGATAGGGTTACAGGAGTTTAGAAAAACGAAATTAAAATTTAGTGAGACTAGGATATACAAGTTTAATTTTGGAAGTCGTTTCATTAAATACCATGTTCGAAGTTTCGGGACGAAACTTATTTTAAGGGGGTACTGATGTAATATCCGGAATTTTTATTCCTTTTAATTCCGTTGCAAACCGGATTTCAATCTTTTGATCCTTAGCTGTCTACGTAGTTGGACACTATATCTCAAAATTTTATCATTTTATGTAATATCACTTCACATAAAATGATAAGATTTTATTAGTAGCAAACCCTAATCCAAACCCTAGTGTATATCCTGACTTGTCTTTGACAAAGTCATAACGTCCTAGTGACGAGATCAAGACAAGCCCAAGACGAAGTCAAGACGAGACCATGACGAGTCATAACGAAGCCATGACAAATTCTTGACAAAACCATACATGGCTATGACAAGCTGTTGACAAGGTTTGATAAGTTTTGACAACCTCAACCCACTCTTCTTGACAACCTTAGCCCACATTTTATTCCCTTGTTTCAGCCCATGTGAAGCACACCATCTAGGCCCGTCAAGGACTGTTTGCTGGGCCATTGAGAGAACTCTTCTCTCTTGAGTTGCTACTCTCTCTCACGTTAAACCTAAAAAAAAAATAACTTACGCTCCTCCTTCCTTGTGTTTGCCCTAGCCGAGGCCAGTACAACTGCCCTATCCTCGTCGTTAACACTCAGCACAGTTCCGCATCTCCACTCTCTTGCACATGCAGGTCGACTGTCACCGTCTTCTCCGTCCTTGTGAGCCCAGCCGGCAGGCCATCCCCGTCTTCGATGGAGTAGCAGCGTTCCGCCCTATAGCACAGCCCCGACGACAGCAGCTACGGAGGCCGCCTTCTCATCCTCGATCCCAACAAGCTTCCATGGCTCCGGTGAGGCTAGGCCATCGGGGGAGCCTCGCAGACAGCCACACAGCCAGCCTGAGACTCCAACCACACTGTCGCACGACTGCGAGCGCAACACAGGCAATTGAGGCGTCTTGCCCTAGCCGCTGGGGTGGCCGTGAACCCAGACTGCGGGACCGCCTTGGCCTGGACGCGGGGCTTTGTCCTCCTTGCAGCAGAGGCGCTCATCGACAACAAGCAGCAACAACCCTTGGGTCCTCGTCCTTCGGCCTTTGAGACATGGAATCGAGTAAGATCCATAGCCGTCCTTCCTTTTCCTTCGCTTTGTTTTACCCTTAATATATATATGCTGATGTGATCACCTGTTATGTTTCCAAGCCATCCTAACAGCCCGGAAGATTTACTTGTACAGCTGAGGCGTTTTCTGAGTTTTCGGAAGTGAAAAAGTAGTCAACTTCGGGTCACGACTTGAATAAGTTATACTCCTCCGTTGCTGCTGAATTTTGGATATGTTGTAGTCAGTATTACATAGTAGATCATACTAAAATTTGGGAAGAATCGGTGTTACGGTTTAAGAGTTATGATGTTGCAAATTTGACCCCTCATGCAGTTTTTATAAGTGTGCTGAGTGTTGATAAAAACAGCATGTGATGCAGTTTTGTGAGATGGTTTTGAATAGGCTTTTGATCTCCTTTGCTGCTTAATTTTGGATATAGTATAGATAAGATTTTATAGTAGAACATATCAAATTTTGGGATAAATCCAGCGAACGATTTAGGAATTATGATTTTTTTTTCAAAGTTAAGACATGCAATGTGCTGTTTGTTAAGTGTTGTAAACAACTTTGGAAATTTTTGTAGAAGTGATGGTTGAACAGTTTTAAGAAATTCTTGCTCCTAGGAGTAGATGAGATATCATAGATGATCTATGGAATTATCTCGGAATTTTTATAAGATTATTCGAATTTTATATTTGAAGCCGAAGTTGGACCTTAACGATCTTTCCGAAAATAGGGAAATGGGTAAATTGCCAGTTTGTAACCAAACTCATCTTTAGGAGTTAGAATGTGACTCTTTAGTCTCATATAAGAGTTTAGGCATGAATTAGGGAATGTTTGGAAGTTTCGAGACCAAGGGTAAAATAGTCATTTTACCATAAATTAATACTATAATCAATTCCGTTCTATTAAGACCTACTATCTTAGAAGTCTTAGACTTCTAATCACCCAGAAAGTGTGCTGACACACTTGCCTCCTTTGACAGGCCACTGAATTCCTACTGTACAAATCGATTTGCGAATTAGAAAGTCGAGATCTGATTCAGGTGTTTGTTAGTTATGATAAACAACGAAACATGATTAGGCCGACTTTATTATTTACGTAATTGACCCAAGTGTATGATAACGGGTCGTGACATCATCTGCCTAGCTCTTGCAAGAGTCTAGGAGGTTCCCTGCGACCAACCCAGTCAGTTAGACGGTCAAATGCATTAGTACCATTCCGCGTTGGTAAACGGGGACAAGGGCGAGGTTTGGGAATCCCTCGTGTCACAAAATAAGTATCATTAGTAATGACATATCATCTAATTAAAGATAATAAAAGAATTGACTGTTGCATGTTGATTGTGTATGTTGTGTGTTTGTGCTTTTACCTTTATATTTATGCATAGAATGTTAGCTAACGGTTTTATACCGCTTGTAGATGCCTTGCAGGTTAAGACAGTTGTAGAGAGATCCGGAGGGAATGGTCAGCCGGGTCCACGTACTTATATTTATATAGTTGGGGACGGGGATGTCTTCTGTTCTTCTTATGTGTCGTTTTGGTACCTTTATTTTGTAAGGCTGATACTTATTCTTCATGTATATATTGTTTAAAGTTTTCAAATGTTTTTAATACCTTGGTGCCTTGTTGTAAGATCCTAGGGAAATTGTTGTCAAACTAAGGTCGGGACCCATTATGATGTCCTTTGGGGCAAGTTATGGCTATTACTATTAGCAGCGGATTGAAGATTAATGAGCCATTGGCCAAGAATGTTGATAAGGGAAAACAAGTTATGGTTGAGGAAGATCCGAAGCCAATTCAGGGGGAAAAGGAAAAAGAACTAGTTTATGTACCTCCTCCAACATACAAACCATAACTTCCAATCTAACAAATTAGCCCTAGAGCGTGCCTTGACAAGCACTTTTGTAAGTTCCTTGAACTCATGAGTAAATTGCATATTAATATCCCGGGTCCTTTTGCGTTCCTATTGACGTTGGTGAGGTGACTTATGAGGCATTATCTAACCTTGGAGCAAACATGAGCATCATACGACTTCCACAGTGCGAGAAATTGGAGGTGAGTGCCAAGACCCGTAAAGATGATACTTTACATGGCGGATAGATCAATAACGCATCCAGTGGAAATTCTTGAAGACATTCCAGTACAACTAGGTAAGTTATTTATTCCTATTGATTATGTAGTGTTAGACAATCTTGCAGATTATCCTGTCACAATTACTCTTGGAAGACCATTCCTTGCAACTTCCGGTTGTATGGTGGATTGCAAGAACGAGACGTTCTCCTTCAACATTAGCGAGAAGAATATTGAGTTCCAACTGGTCGCTATGGTTAAAGGGCAAGCTCTTGGATAGGATAATTTCAATATTTACGATAAAGAAGAATCAAGGGAATTAGTAAGCTCAGTTTTGCTCAAGGATCCGCTTGAAAAAGTCATAAGCATGAACATTACGAAGGAAGGAATTGAGGAGGACTAAAATACTGAAGTCTGACTTTAGAACAGTTGGAGGAAGATCCAACTGCTGGATTTGAAGTGTTAAAAGATGGCACGAGTGAGGCCAAAAATCTCGGTTAAGTACAAGAAATATCGGTCGAGATATTATTTGATTCACCCGAAATTTTCCATGTCGAGAGAAACTTCGACCAAAATCTTGTTCGAGATTTTCCAAAAATTTATAGGGGGTCGAGAGTTTTGAAAGTTCGAAATCTTCTCCAAATATTCTTAGAAGTGTTCCAGGACGTCTTCACACTCCTTCTACAACCATGGAAGCATCCCAAGATGCTTTGGAAGGCCAGAATTCCTCAATTAAAGAGCCTCTTACTTTGGAGTTGAAGTCTCATCCTTCACACTTAAAGTATGCTTTTCTAGGACCTAACTATACATATCGAATCATTGCTAGTGCTAATATGACTGAGGATCAACTCAACAAGTTGATGCATGAGTTGAGACATAGGAAAGATTTCGGTTATACTATTGATGATCTTGTTGGTATTAAGCCTTCTTTATGTATGCATACAATTCTTATGGAAGATAATCATAAGCCTTCACGTGAACCTCAACTAAATCCGATCATGAAAGACGTTGTGAAGAAGGACATTCTTAAGTTACTTGATGCAGGTATCATCTTTCCAATTTCTAATAGCAAATGGGTGAGTCCCGTCCACGTGGTTTCCATGAAGGGAGGAATGACCGTTGTAACAAACAAAAACCACGAGTTGATTCCAAATAGAATAGTCACAGGATGGAAAATGTGCATTGGTTACAAGAAACTGATTTTAGCAACAAGGACGGATCAATTTCCTCTTCCTTTCATCGATCAAATCCTTGAGAGATTAGCACAACACTCACAATTCTGCTACTTGAATTGGTATAGTGGATTCTTCCAAATCGTCATCCATCCTAATGATCAAGTGAAGACTACTTTTACGTGCCCTTGGGATACATTTGCATATAGGAGAATGCCTTTTGGACTTTGCAATACACCAAATACATTCCAACGGTGCATGATGGCTATAATCAACGAATACTTTGAAAAAATTATAGAGATTTTTATGGATGATTTTTCTATCTATGGTTCTTCTTTCGATGATTGCTTACCTAACCTTTCTCTAGTTTTAAAAAGATGTGAAGATACTAATATTGTCTTGAATTGGGAAAAGTGTACTTTATGGTTAGAGAAAGGTTTGTTTTAGGTCACTTGATCTCCAACCGCGGAATTGAAGTGGATAGACCGAAGATTAAGACTGTGGAGAAGTTACCTCCACCTTCATCAGTAGGGGGGTAAGAAGCTTTCTAGGACATGCAGGTTTTTATAGGTTAAAGGAAGCATTGATATCCGCTCTTATCATTCAACCACCAGATTGAAATCTCCCCTTTTAGATCATGTGCGATGCAAGTGACATAGCCGTAGGAGCTGTATGTAGGAGCCTTAGTTTTGTTAGGACACCCGCCCCTGTGCCATGGTTGGCCGCAGATGCGGTGGGCCATCCCTGCGGTTTGAGGACCAGCCCCTCATGGCTGAGGCAACTGTAGCCGTTTTCCTTGACCCGATTGACCGTGGTTTCTCTTTTCCTTCCTATATAAGCTCCGTCTTCCTTCTAGGGGAAGGTTTCTTACCTTTTTCCAGCTTTCCTCTCCTTATCATGTTCTTCATCTTCTTCTTCTTCCCTTCTTCTTGAGTTTTCTTTGGATTCTTCAAGAGTTGATCTTGGTGGAGCCTTAGTGGTGTGGCGTTGATGTTGTGGGATGGTTCTGATGATGATGTTGATGCTGTGTGTTGTGGTTTGAAGAGAAAAAAGTGTGAGAGTCTTTCTGAGTGGTTGTGGTAAGCCTTCCTCATTCTCCTCTTCCTCCTTTCCTTCTTTTCTTCTTTTCCTTCTTTAGTTAGAGAATTCCCACAAGAGTTGATCCTGTGTAGCTTTCCTGGACAATTGTTGATGGATATATGTATAAGTATATGTTGTTGTGACCCTTTTCCTTCTTTAGTTAGAGAATTCCCATAAGAGTTGATCTTGTGTAGCTTTCCATGTGTCTTTGTGTTCCGAAGGTGCGTTTGTCCAGGACATACCAAGTTGGTATGCTTCTTCTTTCCTTTCCTTTGGACTTAGCTTTAGAGTGTAGCTAGGCTAGAGTGGACCACGATGGGCTTGTTGAGATATATGTTGAGTATGTGCCTTAGGCACTTGCGTATATGTTGAGGTTACGCCTTAGGCATTTGTGGGATATGTTGTGATATTGAAGATTAGTTTAGAGTTATGTTCAGATATGTTTGTGGGGTGTAGGAGATGAGTTTCCTGACCTTGGCAGTGATATTGATTTTTATACGTGCCTTGCCGATGCAGACGCTGATCGTTTCCTCGAGGGGAAACCGTGACGTGGTGAGGTTTACGCTGATATCAAGTAATTCAATAGGACTTACTTAGCCAGCAGTTGTGGATTTGAGGGATTGTAGTAGTTATGCTTTGTCATATGATTGTGCATTATAACCTAAACCGGACTAGGACAACCACATATACGTTTAAACAACCCAAGTGTATTATAACGGGTCATGACCACTTCCCTCAAGTTCTACAGGTGGATGGGGGTGCTCTTGCGTTCAGGCCCACAGGTTACGGAATGTATACGGTCCATTCTTGTCGGCAGACGGTAGCGGAGGCGAGGTTCTTTTGGCTCCTCGTTTCTAAAAGAAGTTAAATTAGTAATGGAATAACATAATTAAAGATAATAAAAGGATGTGTTTGCATGGCATGTTTTTTTTCTAAAAAATTAATTATATTAAGAAGAGAAGAATGTACATGAGGAGATTACAGGGACATGATTCAAAGATCATAGAAGAAGAGAGCGGTGAAAGGGTGATAGGGGAAAAGAGTTAAGCTAGATGAATTCCAAGCATTCTTGCCGTGCCCTGGAATTAGGAGATCGATCCTTCCTGATGTACGCAAGATGAAGTTTAGTGGCACTTATGGCTTCACCTCTAAGAGCACCATTAATGTTAACTGAGTAAGTGAAGAGGGAAGGGGAAAGGGGATATCCTTGTCTCAAACCTCTACTACCTTTGAAGTGACCTCTAAGAGCACCATTAATATTAACTGAGTAAGTGGTAGTGGTGATGCATTCTTTGATCAGGCGAATGAAGTCCTCAGCGTATCCCATTTGGTATAGACCGTGCAAGATGAAACCATGGTCAATGGTGTCAAAAACTTGGAATATGTCCACTTTCATGGCAACTCTAGGGGATATATGCTTCCTATTGTACTTGTTGAGCATCTCTTGACAGATGATGACATTGTGCATGATAGATCTATTAGTGACAAATGCACTTTGGTAAAGGCCGATGATGTGTGGAAGGACATTGTTGATACAGGCCGAAAGAACCTTGGCAATGGTTTTATAGATTGTATTACGGTTGGATATGGGCCAGTAATCAAAGTGTAACACCGCGAATCCGCGGGACTTGGGATGGCACATTGGGCTAGGATCTCACAATGCATCTTGACCCTAGCCTGACAACAAGTTCACTGGACCTTACAACATGGCACTGACAGATATAAAACAAATACATAAAACTATATAAAACTGTACAACCAAAAGGTATGCAAGATCATAGCCGAGAATCAAACAACATCCTCACACAAGAGGTATACAAAACATCATCCTCACGAAGGAGGGAAAACATAAACATCCCCAAAACCATAACCACCCTATGTACGAGAGTCCTCGGCCTATCACCCTGTCAGATCACTCAGTAGCTCTCCTATCTTGCAAGACATCTACAACATGGTACGAAACCATTAGCTAACCATATGTATATAAGTTAATGCATAAGCACAAGCACAAGTCATGAAAGATAAACATATAATCATGCTATCACACATTTACCCATTTATTGTCTTTGTATCATAGTCATTCATTCAAATCGTATATATATATATATATATATATATATATATATATATATATATATATATAGATGAAACTATGTGACACAAGGAACATATCATCCTCGCCTCTAGGCCTGCAAACCAGTTGTAGTAGTATCGGTCACACAACCCGTGTACCCTATGGGAGTGGATTGTGTCATTCATGTAATGCTAGTGTGGCCTGACGTCAAAAAACTCCCAGACTCCACTGCGGGATGAAAGGGAAAGGTTATCACTGCCACGCACACAAGGTTATAGATAAAACATAGGTCGGTAATACTCAACATTGCATGCTATCATATCATGCATATAATACACACACAACTCATGCAAACACCCAATATAAGGATGGTAGCTAAGTAAGTCTTACGGACATACCTCAACCTCGTACAACACTCAACCACGATCAACCTCCAATCCTGAGAGGGACACTGCCTAATAACAAGGCATAAAGATATATCAATCTCCTATCAATCAAAGGGGTCACACCTAGACCCAACGGATCCATGGGATCATCCTTAACATAAACCTCACAACCTATTAATCCTCAAAATCCATACAAGGCATAACATGATCATAACATCATCAACACACTCTCATCTACACCTAGCATGGTATTACACACTCACACTAGGAAATGAAGAGGCAATGCCATCCTTAGGTAAGCTTAGAAGCAAGACACACTTGCAAAACCAAAAGCAAAGCCAAGTTGGTGCAGTTGGCCGCAGGGGTGGCTGCAAGATGGCGCAGGGGCGGCGATTGGTTAGCGCTAGGGCAGCTCCAAGGTGGCGTAGAGGCAGCTGGTGTGCAGAATGCACACTTTCAGCTCCTCTTCACTTCTTCACTCAAAATTTTTCACTCCTTTCTCAGCCAAATACATACATACACATACATATATACATCAAATGAAGCCCATAACGGCTGCCACAAGATCAATCTTGTGGAACCTAAGCTAGGGATGAAGGAAAGAATGAAGAAAGAAGAAAGATAGGAGAAGAAGATGAAGATCTCACCAAGCTGCATCCCTAATAGAGGAAGACTCCTTACTACAACCTCAAAGCTACCTCAACAAGGCCCATCAACATCATCAACTATCAACCACAACAAAGCCAAGCTCAAACTCTCTCAAAGTCACACAAAGATCAAAGAAGGTCAAGAAAGAGATTCAAAAAAGGAAGGAGAAGAAGATGGACATGAGGGAGAAGATGAAGCTTGAAGAAGATGAAGCAAACCTTTTTTGTCATTAGGAAGCAAGTGAGGCTTATATAGGAAGCCAGCCAAAAGCAAGAGTCAAGAGTCAACAAAGTCGGTTGTAGCGCACCCTAAACCGCAGGGGGAGGCGCAAGTGCGGCCCATGCAAACCGCAGGGGCGGCCTCTGGAACACGCAAGGGCGGTCTAGGCTAAAATTTTTCCCTCAGCACTCACTCTCAGCTCCTCAAGACTAAGACTCTTACATCTCGCCCCCCTAAAAACAAGTTTCGTCCCGAAACTTTCAAAATCCCAAATCCTCTCGGACCGATATGTTGAGGTATAACTCTCTCTCTATCGGAGTTATCACATCTCCATTCAAAAGGTCACAACCTATATCATTCTATAACCTCAAACATAAACATGGAGGACTCATCAAATCACGACATCAGGGCCATAACGCTACCCAAAAGGCATAGAGGAATCACATCTCTTGCCATACTCACATCACATGGCATAGAGGAAACACATCTCTAGCCAGATCATACTCATACACAACGCATGGAGGAAATACATCTCCAACGGGACTATGTCCATCAAGGTAGGGTGGAGGAAAGAACCATCTCCCACTAAATCCTAATTACAGTGAAATAGGACGGAGGAAGAACCATCTCCAGCTATAACCATACATCACGCTAGCGCATCAAGATCTATTAAGATCATATATCACATCATGGATAGCATGGAATAAACACATCAAGGTATGTAAGCAAATAAGCACATAATCACATACTCATCAAGATAGCACTAAAATCTACTCAATGATCCTACAGGTGCATCTATCTCGGCACAAAACTCTGGATAGTTCCTCTAGATACTATCGTCTGTCTCCCATGTAGCCTACTCGGGTCCTCATCTCGACCACTATATCCTCAACATGGGAATGTCCTTCGAACGCAGGCGTCTCATATCTCGCTCTAAGACTACAACTGGGTGCTCAGCAAAGGTGTGGTCCGGCTCAACCACCAAATCATCATAACTCACAATGTGCCTTGGATCTGGTATATACTCCCTCAGTTGAGACACGTGAAATACAGGTTAAACACCCTCTAGCCTCGGAGGGAAAGCTAATTTGTAGGCTGCCCTCCCAACTCTATCAAGTATCTCAAAAGGACCAACATATCGGGGACTCAACTTCCCATTTATACCAAAACGTCTAACTAATAGCATGTATTATAGTCTATATTTTGGAATTGTTTTAGACGTTTTATCTTCATAAATCTGCATGTATGGATGTACATTCTTTGATCATTTTTTTTTACCTTTGCAAAAATCAAGGTCTACATCTAGTTTCGTTGTGATTGTAGGGAAAATAGCACGTTTTGGAACGATATGGAGCTAAGGAAGCTAAGGAGTCATTGGAGCTACTTTATGGAGCATTGAGGAGCTACAAGAAAGGCTTACGAACCATGGAAATGGGATAGAAGATTAATGTTGGACCAAATTAGAGAGATTTACACGCAACGGAGATTCACCTCGGATGGCCACAGTATCTCCTCGACCGAGGTGATCTTCATGATGGGCTGGACCGAGGCGAATAATCCATAGCCACGAGATCTTTTATTCTTGGCTGAGATCTTATATTTTTGGCAAGTGAATTTCCTATAATTTAGGATGGATTTTCTGGATGGAAGTGTGTCCTTTTGGCTAATTTATTTGGAAGATTGGAAGATATTCTAAGGAATGAAATTGCCATTGAAGATATTTTATTTTAGGAAGGTGATTCTCCTATATAAAGAGGTGTATTTTTTGGATATTGGAAATCTCGGAGCTGCGTATGTCTAGATCTGGGGAGATCAGAAATCAAGTATTAGGGCTGGAAGTTGAAGGAAGTTTGGAAGGTTGAAGATCAAAGGAAGGAAGGAAGTTAGCTTTGAAGGAAGGTTGAAGGAAGTTGTAAGATTTTTTTAGTTTGTTTTGATTTGTTGTCTTTTTGGTTGTAATTGAAGAACGAAGTTTGATTGTTTGATTGAGTTATTGAGACCTTTGTGTTAAGGTTTTCTTGTTTTAATATTGATTACTTTGTTTGCCAAATACTGTCCTTTTTATACCTTTCTTGGTTCAACGCAAAGAGAAGTCCAGAGGAACCCTGTCACAGCACCTGCGGCGACACTATCCCACCCCCGCGGCGACATTGATTCCACCGGCACCCTGTCACGGCACCCGCGGCGAAACTGTCCCGCCCTCGCGCCGACACTTACTCCAGATGAACCGTGTCACCGCCCCCGCGGTGACACTAAGCCGCCCCCGCGGTTTGACACCAGAAAGGTCAAGAAGATCAACAGTCAGCCGTTCCAAAGCATTAATGACCCACCCCTGCGACCCTGCCATGCCGCCCCCGCGGCTTAGTTGAAGATGGAGCGTTTTGAACTAAACCGCCCCCGCGGCTCTCAGATCCGCGCCCGCGGTTATGCAACAATCGTAATAATTTGGCTGTTTAGACTCTCACTTTATGGCATTTAAAGTGACGGTTTGGGCTGCCTATTTACTGCAATTTAGTGTCCTAATTTGTATAAATAAAGATGATAGGTTATTGTAAGGAGATCTCATTTTTTCACCTCATCGCACCAAAAACACTTTTATTTTCTTTGTTTTGTTTTGTTCTCTATGGAGGGCTAAGGACCTTTAGTTGTGCTTGACATTGGAAGCTCTCGACATAGATCTGGTTGTAAGTTTTATAATTAAAGTTGTTATTCCATAATGATTTGTGTTATGCTCTTGTCCTTAACTTCTTGATTGTATCTCACCCTCTATCTAGCTTGATCATCTAGGTACTTGGGTCTTATCCAATGTGCTAGGCATTGTGGTTCCGGGTTCGGATCATCTTTCTAGTAGCAAACACGTTTACATAAGCGGTTTGCAAGTTTAATTCGTGAGTGAAACATAACCACATGATTCTAGTAACCGGTTGTTTCTAAATCATGTGTCTCTTTATCTTTGTTTGAATGCTATTGTTAAAATCTGATTCTGTAGGTTTACGAGTTAGGATTAACAATAAGTAATATCGGGGCTGGTTGAACCGGTATTTAAATACGATTGAGATGAGAACAAACTTTGGAATAAACTCCATGAAAACAATGATCAACCATATCTTGTGTTGAAGCGGATAACTGTCAAGTGCAACGTTTTCTTAAAATCATTGAAATCAACTTCTTGTTTGCTTTGCCTATTTGTCACTTTAACAATTACAAACCCCCCTTGGTTACATATAGTTGATAGTTTAATCACATTTGTGCTGTAATTAATCTCTATGTCTTTTTCGTTCGACCCTTACTTAATCACTATAGTTGCTTTAGTATTGAGTTCGAAAATTACTTTGATAGGATATAAACGACCTAAGAAAATGTCCTTGTCAAAAATTTGGCGCCGTTGCCGGGGAAATTAGAGTTTGTAAGTACTTTTTTATTTTTATTGTCAATTATTGATTTGAACCATTTGTATTGTTCAAACTCATGCTACTAATCTCTCTTTTGCATTAGAAGAGAGTGAGAAAACAAGTGGTTGGATCATGGATGGCATCAACGTGATAAGACCTCAACATCAACAAATTGATCCCGGAGAAGTCAAACAAGAATGATGAAGGACTTACGTCGAGCCAACGACGTAAAACAAAGGCGCTACTCGGGAGGCAACCCGAGGAAGGATAAATAAAAGTCTTTATGTTGTCTATCCGCCCCCACGGCTATGAAGGTCCGCGACCGCGGCTAACCCAGCAGTGGCCGCACCCGCGGCAAAGAGGAGCCGCGACCGCGGTTGCCATGATGACAGGTACATAAAAAAAAAGAAAGAAAGAAAGAAAGAAAAAAAGAAAAGAAAGAAAGAAAGAAAAACTTCACCTCCACTCAAATCTGCGACCACCATCCCCGCTTTCCCTCACCACTTACATTCTTCTCCACTCAAAACCTATCCTCCACACTCACATCCACATATCCACCACGCCACCACCTGATCTCCACTAGTAGTAGGAGTTCTTCTTCTCACACTTCACGTAACCACCAGAGTACCCCGATTGTCCACCATCTCATCAGTAAGCTTGTTCTTAATCCTTATCCCTTTTTAGTTTTTTCCTTCATTTTCACACTTTGAGGGCAAAGTGATCTTCAAGCATGGGGGAGAGATCTATCTTGTTTGTTCTGTTTGATTATTGAATTTAATGTTTTATTCAGTCAAAAAAAAAAGAAAAACAGAAAAAGCCAAAAAAAAAATTGAAAAAAGGCATGAAAAATCCTTGGATAAACCGAAAACACAAAATGGAGGTTTAGGCAAAAAGAAGGTAGTCCGACCAACATTAGGTTGGTACAAAAATGGACTTGAGAGATGTGAGAAGTGGTGAGACTATTTTAGAAAAAAAAGAAGAGTGACAAGGTGAAAACCCGAAAGGGCTCCTTGGCAAAATGAGTGAATCCGAGTAATAGGTTCCCTTTTATGACGTTGGCGACATAAGAAGAGGAGATATAAGGAGGAACGGGTAGGACACTCTTGGAGCAATAAGGATGGTAGTTTTTCTCTTTTCACATCACTTTTATAGATTTTTTATTTTTGCTCTTTTGCATGCTTTGTTTCATTGCCTTTCTATATTCATCATGCTTCCTGAGCCTTTTTGTTTCACACTAGGTAGATTTTTAGTTTACTCGAGATGAGTAAGAGTCTAAGCATGGGGGAATTTGATAGGTGATGGAATCACTATCTTATTAAGGTAGTTTAAGTATGTTTTTAGAGTCAAATGGTTGTATTTTGTTGCCAACTGTGTAAATCCAGATGAAGAACTAAGCAATGAAGAAATCAAAAGATTTAGCAACAGTTGGAAGAAGAACAGAAACAAAGAGAAGTCTAGAGGAACCATGTCACGACACCCGCGACGACATTGTCCCGCCCCCGGGGCAACACTGTCCCGCCCCCGCAACGACATTGTCCCGCCCCCGCAGCGACATTGTCCCGCCCCCGCGGCGACATTGTCTCGCCCCCACGGCGACACTGATTCCAGAGGCACCCTGTCATGGCACCCGCGGCGACACTGTCCCGCCCCACGACGACACTGACTCCAGAGGAACCCTGTCACGGCACCCGCGGCGACACTGATTCCAGAGGCACCCTGTCACGGCACCCTCGGCGACACTGTCCCGCCCCCGCGGCGACACTTACTCTAGAGGAACCGTGTCACCGCCCCCCGCGGCGACACTGTACCGCCCCCGCGGCGACACTAAGCCGCCCCCGCGGTTTGACACCAGAAAGGTCAAGATGATCAACACTCAGCCGTTCCAAAGCATTAATGACCCGCCCCTGCGGCCCTGCCATGCCGCCCCCGCGGCTCAATTGAATATGGAGCGTTTTGCACTAAACCGCCCCCGCGGCTCTCAGATCCGTGCCCGCGGTTATGCAACAGTCGTAATAAGTTTGGCTGTTTAGACTCTCACTTTATAGCATTTAAAGTGACGGTTTGGGCTGCTTATTTATTGCAATTTAGTGTCCTAATTAGTATAAATAGAGATGCTAGGTTAGTGTTAGGAGATCTCATTTTTTCACCTCATCACACCAAAAACACTTTTATTTTCTTTGTTTTGTTTTGTTCTCTGTGGAAGGCTAAGCACCTTTAGTTGTGCTTGACATTGGAAGCTCTCGACATAGATCTGGTTGTAAGTTTTATAATTGAAGTTGTTATTCGATAATGATTTGTGTTATGCTCTTGTGCTTAACTTCTTGATTGTATCCCACCCTCTATCTAGCTTGATTATCTAGGTACTTGGGTCTTATCCAATGTGCTAGGAATTGTGGTTCCGAGTTCGGATCATCTTTCTAGTAGCAAACACGTTTACATAAGCGGGTTGCAAGTTTAATTCGTGAGTGGAACATAACCATATGATTTTAGTAACCGGTTGTTTCTAAATCATGTGTCTCTTTATCTTTATTTGAATGCTATTGTTAAAATATGATTCTGTAGGTTTTGAGTTATGATTAACAATAAGTAATATCGGGGTTGGTTGAACCGGTATTTAAATACGATCGAGATGAGAACAAACTTTGGAATAAACTCCATGAAAACAATGATCAACCATATCTTATGTTGAAGCGGATAATTGTCAAGTGCAACGTTTTCTTCAAATCATTGAAATCAACTTCTTGTTTGCTTTGCCTATTTGTCACTTTAACAATCACAAACCCCCCTTGGTTACATATAGTTGATAGTTTAATCACATTTGTGCTTTAATTAATCTCTATCTCTCTTGGGTTCGACCCTTACTTAATCATTATACTTGCTTTAGTATTGAGTTCGGAAATTACTTTGATAGGATAGAAATGACCTAAGAAAATATCCTTGTCACAGAGCAGCCTATTGCAGTCCTAGAGCGAGGTGTGAGACGCCAGCGTTCGAAGGACATTCCTATGATGAGGATACAGTGGTCGAGACGAGGACCTAATGAGGCTACATGGGAGACAGAGGATAGCATCCGGAGGAACTATCCAGAGTTCTACGCCGAGATAGATGCACCAGTAGGATCCACGAGTAGACCTTGGTGAGTGCATGTTATGATATGTTCTTATGTCATAAGTTATGCTTTTCGTGCTAGCTTTGTGTGCATATGATCTGCTGGATCCTGTTTGCTAGCGCGAGATAGGTATAGTTGGAGATGGTTTTTTCCTGCATGTTGTGGTGTGTGTTAGGATTAGCTGGAGATGGTTCTTTCCTCCATGCTATTTTTTATGGACATAGTGTGAGTGGAGATTGTTTTCCTCCACATAGTAGCGTTATGTGTACGTTTTGGCTGGAGACGGTTTTCAAACATGCCAATGTGATGTGGTTAGTGTTTGGCTAGAAATGATCTTCCTCTAGGCCTTGTTGAGAGTTGATGATAGTGTTTAGAGTTATAACTCGGCTTATGGGTCCGAGAGGTTTTGGGATGTTGCAAGTTTCGGGACGAAACTTGTTTTTAGAAGGGTGTGATGTAAGAGCCTTAGTTCTTGGAGCATAAGAGCCTTGTGAGCCATAGTTGAGCTTAACCTTGACCCTGTCAGCCGCCCCAGCAGACCAGGAAAGCCGCCTTTGTGGCTAGGCACCCTTGCACCTCACAGGAACCGTCCCTGCGTATCTGTGTGGTAGCAGCCGCCTTTGTTTACTCTTTGACTTGTGCTTTGCGGCTGGCTTCTCTGATAAGCCATCCTTTGCTTCTGTATGAGGGTTTTCCTCATCTTCTTCAGCTCTCTTTTCCCTTGTACGTTCTTCTTCTCCTTCTTCTTCTCTTCCTTGATCTCCTTTGATCTTGTGAGATAGTTTTGAGAGTTTGTTGAGGTATTGGATCTTGGATGATCATGAGGATGTTGCTGAGAGTTGTTGTTGTGGTGTTAAGGTTGTGAAGTGTGTAGATGCTATTGGTTGTTGCCTAGGGTTTCCTGAGGTGAGACCATTCTTCTCAATCTTCCTTCCTTCTCCTTTCTTGCTTCATTCTCTCTTCTTATCTTAGGATCATAAGTAGACTTCTGTTGGATCCTTTCCTAGCTGTTTTGATGTTCATACATATGTATATGTGTATGTGTGTTGTTGTGGTTTGATGAAGAAGTGAAGAGAATCGAGAAAGAGATCGAAGAGAAGTCGGGGCCGCATTCTGCACAGACAGCCACCCCCGTGCCGGAGCTTGGCCACCCCTGCGCCTGCCTGTGGCCGCCCCTGTGCCTTGGGTGAGCCGCCCCTGCGCCTCACTGGGTCAGCTTGGAGTTCCTTGCTTCTGTTGGTACATTCAGGGCATACCTTGTTGGTATGTTTGCTTCCTTCCTTTCCTTTGTCCTTAGCTTAGATGTTGGCTATGCTAGGTTGGTTAGGATGAGTGGTATGATAGAGATGTGTCTTAGGCACTCGTGTTGATGTTGTGGTTATGCCTTGGGCATTTGTGAGCATGTTATGATCTTGACGTTTAGATTGAGGTTGTAGGTTGGTTCTGGTTATGGAGACGAGTATTCTAACCCTTGTAGTATGTGATATTGTGTGCCTTGCTATTGCAGGCGTTGGTTTCTTCCCCAAGGGGAAGTTGTGACGTGGTATTGGATACGAGTGTTACATGTAAGTTCATAGGACTTACTTAGCGTTCAGTTGTGAGTTTGTGTGATTGGGATGGTTGTGTATGTTCATATGATTGTGCATTTATAACCTAAATCGGACTAGGATGACATTTATGATATTAAATGGCCCAAGTGTATTATAACGGGTCGTGACCACTTGCCTCCGGTTGCGGGTAGGAGGAGGTGCCCTGAAGATGATCTCACAGGAGGGGACGGCTGATGATCACCCCCATGCAAAAATCTTGTGTTACGTTGGATGGGACGAGGATCTTGAGGCTCCTCGTGTTGCAAAAGAAGTTGAATTAGTAATGGAATAACATAAATGAAAGATAATAAATGAATGTGTGTGGGATTGCATGTATGAGATGTTGATGTGTGTTTGTGCTATTACCTTCATACCTATTCATTACTGTAGCTAACGGTGTATACCGTGTTATAGATGATCTGCAGGTTAGGAAGACTGCAGAGTGAGCCAGATGGTGTGACCAACCGATTATTTCTGTACATTAGGATGTGTGGGATATGGGATCTTTTGTATCAGATGTTAATGGTTGATGTTTTGTACTCGGCTTTGTGTTTGTAAACTCTTTTGTGTATTATATACAACTTTTATGTATTTGGTTTTAATCTACCTGTGCCTTGTCGTAAGATCTAGTGAACTTGTTGTCAGGATCCATCGTGAGATCCTAACCCAATGTAGCACTCCGAGTCCCGTGGATTTGGGGTATTACATCTCGTACATAGGATGTTATGGGCTTTTGGGGTTTTTACCTTTCCCTCTTGCGTGAGGATGATCTTTTGTTACCTCGTGTGTGAGGACGTTGTTGTTTATACTCGACTTTGTTGTTTTACCTTTTGGTTGTACAGTTTATACAGTTTTATGTATTTGTTTCTATATTTGTCAGCGTCATGTTGTAAGGTCCAGTGAACTTGTTGTAAGACTAGGGTCAGGATCCATTGTGAGATCCTATCCCAATGTGACACTCCGAGTTCTGCGGAATCGGGGTGTTACAGAGTTGGTATCAGAGTCTTAGGTTGACAACAATGGCACTTGCTACCTGCAATGAGGTTTGATAGGTAAAATAAACAAAACCCGAAAGGGGTCTAACGTTTTCAAAGTGTTTTTGGTTTTAAGTGTGGTTTTGGATTAGAATGTACGAGAAGTCGCCACCTCTGTTGTGGATCTCTACAGTATAAATATGTATATATGTATTGTGGGCTATGTTTGTATGTGTGTTAAGTATATAAATATCTATACATATGGCCTATATAGAGCCTTATAAGTTAGGTGTGCTGTAATAGCTAGGATTTTCGAATTCTAATTAATGTTGATTAACTTAACGAGTGATAGTAGTTCACATATAACTCGCGAAGATTGCGTAAGTGTTGAGTATAACTCCCACCGTTATGTTCTTGGCGCAATTTTGGCCTTATGGTGAAATTTTCACTTTTCCCCCGGGTAATTATTTTTACGCTCCGGTATTATTTGGATCATTTAGGAGCTCCAATTAATAAAAATGTAGTTGAGAGAAATGATCACGATATCAGACATGTCCTAGATATGAAATAACATGGAAAGGCCAAACGGCCAAAAAAGTCGCTATTTTGTTTCTTAACGGCTAAGAAAAACGGCTTAAGAATACACATTTTCCGATGCAATTGTGGAATAATTATCCCAAAAATATTCAAGATTTATTGTTGCAATTTCGAGAAGTTTGGAAAAGGGGGTTCAACCCGCCATTGGATCGGTTAAAGGATAATTATCGACTTCACTATAAATAGCGGAAAATCGTTTATTAATTCATTTCCTTTCACGTTTCCTCGTAAAAGCTATGGTTTCTCTCAAACTTCAAACTCAGATCTACTCTCCGTTTCTAATCCGATTTCAATTCCGTTTGAGTTTTTGGATTCCTCTCTTCATTCTGTTCATATCGGTACCAAGTTTCTGCATTTCCGAGCAGATAAGGACCTGGTCGAGCATATATGTCACTAGGACAGTTCCGTCGCTCATATTCCGGTGAATTTGATGTTGTACATGCGTAGCCTGCGTCGTTGTGATTCCGAATCTTCTTTCAAATCGTCAATCGGGTTAGTAACGAATAAGTTATGAATTTATTCGTTTTCCGTACTGCGATTTGGCCTAAATTGACCTTAGGCTTTTCAAAATTGATAATTAGAAATTCCATTATGATCATTATATTATTTTGGTGTTTATGGGTTGTTTGTTTGATGAAATCTGATGACAGGTGGGTTTAGAAATGGCCTACAGGCAAAACGTTATTCTAGTGAAATTTAATTAATTAATTAAAGGTTAATTAATTAAATTAGGATTAAATTTGAGATTGAGGATTACTGATTAGAAGCATGCTAGGTGTCAGAATGAGTTGAGGATCATGATGATGTTATAGATATCAGTTATGGCTTTAAGGTTTAGTATGTGTACGAGTATGATGAGATGCTATGTTGAGGATATGCCTTAGGCATTTATGAATGTGTTGAGGATCTGAGGTTTAGATTTAAGATATAGGTTGGTTGTGGTTAGTGAGACGAGTCTCCTAACTTTTGTAATATGTTATTGTGTGTGCCTTGCTATTGTCGGCGTTGATTACTTCCCCAAGGGGAAGCTGTGACGTGGTCCATGTTACGAGTATATCAGGTAAGTCCATAGGACTTACTTAGCGTGTAGTTGTGGATTGTATGATTGTGATGGTTGTGTGTGTGTTCATATGATTGTGCATTTATAACCTAATCCCGACTAGGATGACCATTTATTAAATTTATTTGGCCCAATTGTATTATAACTGGCGGTAACCACCGGTCTCCGCCTGCTGGTTAGGAGGAGGTACTTGGAAGCCAGTAACACAAGGGGGACGAGTGACGATCACCCCCAATGCAAACCCCTGTATTAACGGGGAAAGGGACGAGGTTCTTTAGGTTCCTCGTGTTACAAAAGAAGTTGATTTAGTAATGGAATAACGTAATGAAAGCTAATAAATGAATGTGTGTGGCATTGCATGTATGAGATGTTGATGTGTGGTTTTGCTATTACCTTCATGCTTTTCATTGTTGTAGCTAACGGTTTCATACCGTGTTGTAGATGATTTGCAAGATAGGAAGACTGCAGGGTGAGACATATGGTGTGGCCAGCCGAGGACTTCTGTACATTAGGATGCGCGGGATATGGGATCTTTTGTATCGAATGTTGTGGTTTGATGTTTTGTACTCGGCTCTGAGTTTGTAAACTCTTTTGATGTATCATATACAGCTTTTATGTATTTGAATTTAATCTACCTGTGCCTTGTTATAGGATCCATTGTGAGATCCTAGCCTAATGTGACACTCCAAGTCCCGTGGATTTGTGGTGTTACATGTGCATACCCTGCAGATGGCTCAAACTAGAGCTACTGCCGTTGTAGGCAGAGGTAGAGGTAGACAACCCCTTCCTCCGGATGTGGTAGGTGAGGGACCAGTTTCCGTTACTGATGCACCAGCGGTGGAGGAGATACATGAGGAGGTTGCAGAGAGTGTCGTCCCAGAGATGAGGAGTGGTGGATCTAGGTGACATCATTCACATCAAGTCTAGTCTGATGACGCGGATCATGTCTCAATGGGAGGACCAATGTTTAGAGAGTACCTCAGACGTTTTCAGAAGGATGTTAGAGCTGGCAGACAAGCCTCAAATCTACTAGGGCAAGAGGGATCTTCTGAGATGTCTCAGGGAGCCACACAGGTGCCCACTATGCCGGCACGTGCTGCTGAGACTATTCAAGCTATAGAGGAGACCAGAGGGCCTCAACTTGATGCCTGGTGTGGATAGGACATGTAGACTCAGCTTTAGAGTCTATCAGATGTCTTGAGGACAGACGGATAGAGCTAGTCCAGTATCTATTCCATCACCTTGCACATCAGTAGTGGAGGACAATACGAGCCAGATCCACCAGTTATGACCACATGAGGAGTATGATTAGAGAGCAGTTTTGCCTTGCCTCACTGAGAAGGGAGAAGTTGCAGGACTTTATGGAGGCCGGTTTTGAGGATGTACCTATTGCAGACGCCATCCGCCGCGTCCAAACTGAGTTAGCTTTGTTGGGTCCAGCTGCACCATCTGAGGACCAGCATGTGTATTTGTTCTCTTGTCGTCTGAGAGAGAGCACACGTTCATACATGGTGGGACTCCATTGCGAGTCCCTAGCTGATTATCAATACCGGGCTTCTGCTTACGAGAAGAAGCGAGCCAGTCAGAAGAGAGCTTCTCAGACGGGACGGTCTGAGAAGAGGCAGCCCACTGGGCAGACCAATGGAGTTGGAGGAGCATCTGGTTCTAGACGAGAACAAAGACGTCAGAGTTACCCCTAATCTGCACTAACTGCAAATAAGGGACGACAGCGTTACAACCGTGGTGATCGTTCGCTCCAAATGGTGTGTGCAAGCTTTAAATTTATAACCCAAGAAGTATGCTTAAAACAAGGATGCGAACCCGCAGTGTACGGCTCAATTATAGTAAAAGCAAGAATTCCGGGGTGTCGATCTCAAGGATTTAGGTGAAACAAAGCAAGTATAGGTTGTCAATGCAACTAATAATCACAAAAGCGATTAAAGCAATAAAGATGATAATAAAGTCAATTAATTGAAATATACAAATTCTAAGGATTAAAGCATGTATTTGTGGTTCCAACTCAAGATCTCAAAATAAGCGGACAAAGCTGAGGTTTTGCAAAGGGAAGGTGTTTCTAAAGTGGAATAGATTACCGGGTAAGTCTCACTACTCACAATCCCAAGCCAAAGAACCTATTACCGGGTAAGTCTCAAGGTCCTAAGGAAAGTAACTATAATCTCAAACCAACACACCAACTAAGGGAATAGAATCAACCTTTACCGGGTAAGTCTCAGGCTAACTCACAAAGATGGAATGAAGGCACACTCAAACCCAAATAAAGGATAAACCTTTATTACCTACACTTATGATCATGGGTAAACAGACAAAGGAATTACCGGGTAAGTCTCATCCTAAGCTTGCATTGAACCAGGAAAGGTGTAATAAGAATATGATTTGGCAAATTCTAACACTTAACTCTCAGTTACGGATAAGATAAGTCACCTCGGTCAGTCAAGTTCCACCCCGGCCGAGGTGTTCATCGACTGAACGAGATGTTCTAGGGTTAAAAATAAAGACTCAAGCTTTCAAGGTCCTACTGGGATTTAAGATTATTCTATCATTGTTTTTCCCACAAATTTCAGCCAATCACCGTAGAATCGCACAAAGAAATTAGCCACTCATCATCATAAAAGCAATAATCAAATATATGGAAAAAGAGTGAATATTTGAACACAAAAACCTTAAGAACAAGGCTTCAATTACTGAATCAAATAAACAAATCAGCGTTCCTTGGTTCACAAATCCAACAAGACAATCAAAAAGGGAATCTAAGAAAGTCTTACAAATCCCTTCACAAAAAGCTATAACAAGCTATGAACTTCTTTCCTTCAATCTTCCTTCAACCTTCCAAAAATTCTTCCTAACTGCAGCTTCTTCAATCTCCAAGTACTACGATGGTAGCGGGTTGTTGAATTTGTGGAAAATTCAGCCCTTTATATAGGAGAATTATCTTCCAAAGATAATAATATCTTAAAAAGACAATTTCCTAATAAAATATATGCATATCTCTAAAATACATCTCCAAAATATATGATCTTCCTTCCAGAAATCCAGCCCAAAAATATAAGATCTCTCTTTCTAAAAATAAAAGATCTCAGCCAAATAAAATAAATCTCACCGCGTCCAGGGTGTTCGCCTCGGTCGGGACGCTCCTCTAGATCACCTCGGTCGAGGTGGTTCTGTGGTCAACCGAGGTGAATCTCAGCTGAAGGTGAAATCTCTCCAGTCTGGTCCAAAGTAAATCTTCTTTGTTAATTCCTTGCTTCCGAGCTCCTCTTTAAACTCCTGAATGTAGCTCCAATGACTCATTTGCTCCTTAGCTCCATTTTGATACAAAACGTGTCGTTTTACCTACGATTACAACGAAATTTGGTGTAGACCTCAATTCCCGTAAAGGTAGATGAAACGACAATATAATCACATAATATACATTCAAGCATGAATATTATTGAAGATAAAACGTCTAAACAAGTCCCAAAATATAGACTATATTACATGCTATCAGTGATCGTGGCCACCTGATGCCAGATTGTCCTAGACTAGTTGTGACTTGTTACACTTGTTGTAGACTAGGACATCGAGTTGCCTTCTGTAGGCAAGGTGGAGTTGCATCTCAGTAGGGTTCTTCCCGTGCTAGTGTAGTGGGAGGTGGTTAGAGGACACCTCACTAGCAGACACAGGGACAACAAAGAGTCCCAAATCATCCATCTACTCAGGGATCTGCTCCCGTGCTGAGTTGAGGTAGAAGTCGTGGTGGGAGTACCACGGATTTCATAGGAGCTCAGGGTAGAGCTTTTGAGTTGAGGAGTGTAGAGAATCCACCTGTTAGAGTTTTGTTTGATACAGGTGCTACGCATTCATTTATTTAATACATGTGTTGAGCGTCTAAGTTTAGCTACAATAGAGGGATACCCTTTACTATAGGGTTACCTGATGGTAGTCGGGTTAGAGGTACCCGTGAGATACTTAGTTGTCCCCTTGGTTTAGGGACTCGTGTTTTGCTTGTTGACTTCTTAGTCACGCCATTGATGCATGAAGAAGTCATATTAGGTATGGATTGGATGCGTAGACACCGTGCGGTTTTAGACGTTTGTAGACGGATTGTTAAGTCTCTACCGCAGTTGGTCAGATTGAGGACTTCCGGGGTTGGGACCTTGGGAAGGCAGGTTTTATTATCAGTGTCGTACGAGCAACTAGACTGATTGCACAGGGATGTGATGTCTTCTGGTGCTCCACCATGAAGGATGGAGAGAGTCCAGCTTTGGAGGAGATTCTAGTTGTCTACGAGTTTGCAGACGTATTTGCTAAGCCGTCGAGTTTGCCGCCTCAGAGGAGTGTGGATTTCAGTTTGAGTTAGAGCCTAGTACGAGATCCATCTCAAAGGCGAGATGTTGGAGCTGAAAAGCAACTCGAGGAGTTGGATGAGAAGGGCTTCATACGCCCTAGTGTTTCACCATAGGGTGCACATGTCCTCTTCGTGCAGAAGAAGGACGGATCGTTGAGCTTATGTATTGATTACAAAGAGCTGAACAAGGTGACCATCAAGACCAGGTATCCACTGCCTCGTATTGATGATCTACTTGATCAGCTTCAGGGAGCGACATTATTCTCCCCGATTGACTTGCGTTCAGGATATCACCACTTGAGGGTGAGAGAGTAGGACGTGCACAAGATGGCATTTCGTACCGGTTATGGACACTACGAGATTGTAGTGATGCCATTCGGGTTGACAAATGCCCCAGCAGTCTTCATGGAGTGGATGAACAATATCTTCATCGAATTCCTTGATCAGTTTTTGGTGGTCTTTATTGACGATAATTTTGGTATACTCTCGTAGCAGAGAGGAGCATGCCGGTCATTTGAGGACGGTTTTGAGTATTTTTAGGCATAGCGAGTTCTGGATGTTTGAGGTTGCTTTCCTTGGGCATATCGTCTCCTCCGATGGGATTATGGTTGACCCGACGAAGAACGAGTTTGTTGCTGCATGGACGTCGACAAACGTCAAGGAAGTGCGTAGCTTTCTTGGTTTTGCCGGATATTATAGACGTTTTGTGGAGGGATTTTCTGTGATTGCTTGCCCACTTATGAGTCTTTTGAGGAAGACTACTAGATTTGTGTGGACTGACCACTATGCCAAGAGATTTAAGGAGTTGAAGAGACGTATGACTTTTGCTCCTCTCTTGGCACAGCTAGAGGCTTCTAATGATTTCGTGGTCTACAATGATGCATCCAAGATAGGCTTGGGATGTGTGTTAATGCAGAGAGGCAGAGTGATTGCTTATGCATCTAGACAGCTGAAGACGTATGAGGAGAACTACCCGACTCACGATCAGGAGTTGGCAGCGGTAGTTCATGCTTGGAAGATCTGGAGACATTACTTGTATGGTGTCACATGTCACATCTTCACAGACCATAAGAGTCGGAAGTATATTTTCACGCAACGGAAGTTGAGTAACCGCCAACGTCGATGGCTTCAGTTGATCAAGGACTTTGACCTTGAGATTTTGTATCATCTTGGAAAGGCGAATGTTGTATCTCACGCCTTGAGTAGTAAGACGCCTAGAGAGAAGGTGATTGCCAAATTGACAATTCAGCTTCAACTTCAGAAGGATCTAGCTTGGCTAGAGATGGACATCAAGTTTCTGGATGAGGATGCCCAATTATATGATTTAGAGGTTTTACTTCGTCTGTTGGATGAGATCCAGAAGAAGCAAGGGACCTGCCCGACTTTGATGAGGTTCAGAGAGAGGATGTCTCATGGTGAGGCACCATAGTTCTCCATTGGGGCTGATGGAGTGATGAGGCGACATGACCGCATCTGTATACCTGCCGATGCAGAGTTGAGGCTGAGGATCTTACAGGAGGCTCACTATACACCTTACTTCGTACATCCAGGTACGAGTAAGATGTACCATATGAGAGACGTCCATACTGGTGGGGAAGGATGAAGCCCGATGTAGCCAGATTTGTGACTCAGTGTGCGACTTGTCAGCAGGTCAAGATAGAGCATTGCAGACATGGAGGTGAGCTCCATCCACTGCCAGTACCGCATTGAAAGTGGGAGGATGTCTCCATGGACTTTGTGACGGGATTGTGGCCTAGTAGGAGTTTTGATGCTATTTGGGTTGTTGTTGATAGACTGACGAAGACGGCACGTTTCATTCCTATTAAGGAGACGTGGCCAGTAAGCAGATTAGCTGAGAAGTACACTAGATAGATAGTAAGACTCCATGGTGTACCAAGGACGGTCGTCTTTGATCGAGATGGACGGTTTACCTAGAGATTTCGGTAGCAAATTCGGACTAATTAGGGGACGATTCTACACTTCACGACTGCGTTTCACCCCATACAGATGGTCAGTTTGAGAGGACCATCCAGACCTTGGAGGATTTGCTGCTAGCTTGTGTGTTGGATTAGGGAAAGGTTTAGTCTGATTACCTCCCACTTGTTGAGTTCTCATACAACCACCGCTGGCATGCATAGATTGGGATGGCCCCTTATGAGGCTCTGTATGGACGTAGGTGTCGTACACCTTTATCTTTGGATGAGCTTAATAGTATCAGTGGGATAGCGCCAGAGCAGATCCATGATAATATGGCTCGAGTAGCGCTGATCAGAGAGAGGATGCTGGCTGCACAAAGTCGCCAGAAGTCATATGTAGACAAGAGGCGTCGACCTCTAGAGTTTAGGGTAGGAGCTCATGTCTGGTTGAGAATATCTCCGACGCGAGGCGTCAGACATTTTGGTATAAAAGGGAAGCTGAGTCCCCGATATGTCCGTCCTTTCAAGATACTGGATAGAGTTGGAGGGCAGCCTACAGATTAGCTTTTCCTCCCAGATTAGAGGGTGTCCACCCTATTTTCCACGTGTCTCAGCTGTGGGAGTATAGACCAGATCCGAGGCACATCATGATTTATGAAAATTGGTGGTGGAGCCGGACCACACCTTTGCTAAACATTCTATTGTAGTTCTAGAGCGAGGTGAGAGACACCTGGGCTCGAAGGACATTCCCATGCTGAGGATACAGTGGTCTAGATGTGGACATGAGGAGGCTACATGTGAGACTGAGGATAGTATCCAGAGGAACTATCCAGACTTCTATGCTGAGATAGATGCATCTACAGTCGATGAGTAGATCTTAGTGCTATCTTGGTGAGTATGTGATTATGTTCTTATATGTTTACATGCCTTGATATGCTATTCCATGCTAGTTATGATGTGTTTTATGATCTTATTAGATCTTGTTGTACTAGTATGATGTATGTTATAGTTGGAGATGATTATTTCTACCAACATAAGTGTGTATGATTTATATTTATAGTTGGAAATGGTTCTTTTCTCCATGCTACTTTGATGGACATAGTTCAGTGGAGATGTTATTCCTCCATATGTTGTATATGATTATGTTTTGGCTAACGATGTTATTCCTCTATGCCTTGTGATGCAATATGGCGAGAGATGTGATTCCTCTACGCCTTTGGGTAGCGTTATGGCCTTGTTTTCTAGAGTTGATGATTCCTCCATGTTGGTGTTGAGTATATAGATTATTATAGGTTATGACCTTCTAAACGGAGATGTGATACCTCCGATAGAGACAGAGAGAGAGAGAGAGAGCTATACCTCGACTTCTGGGACAAAGAGGATTTGTGATTTTGCAAGTTTCGGGACGAAACTTGTTTTTAAGGGGGTGAGATGTAAGAACCTAGTTGCTGAGTTGCTGAGAGAGTGAGCTGAGGACCCAGATTAGGCCTATACCGCCCATGCGTGACCCAGTAGGCGCCCTTGCGGTTTGCTTGGGCCACCCCTACGGCATACAGAGTCCGCCCCTGCGGCTCTGTGTGCTGAAGCCGTCTTCTTTGACCTCTTTGACCGGTGCTTTACTCTTTTTACCCTTTATAACTTTCATCTCTTTCCTTTTGATGATGGTTTATCATTTCAGATTCATCTCTCTCTCCTACGTACCTCTTCTTCTCCTCTCTTCTCCCTTGGATCATCTTGATCTTCTTTGAGTTTTTGTGAGTTTTGTGAGCCTTGTGCTTGGCTTCGCTTGTGGTTTGTGGATGATGATGTTGTTGTGCCTTGTTGAGCCAGCTTGAGGTTGTAATGTTGTTGTGTTTGATCTCTGGAAGTCCAGCTTGGTAAGCTTTCATGGCTGCCTTCCTTTATTTCTTCTTTTCTTCATCTTTTTCTCCCTTTCCTTAGTCTAGCTTAGATTCATTAGGTTTGGATCTTGTTCCAGCCTTGCTTGGCTTGTATTGATCTATATATTTATATGTTTTGTATGTATGTTGATGTTGAGTGAAGAAAGAGTGAAAGGATCGAACGAAGAAGTGAAGAAAGGGGCTGAAGTGGTGCCTCTGTTGTCCAGCCGCCCCTGCGCCACCTTGTAGCCGCCCCAGCGCCGGCCAGGACCCGCCCCTGCGCCACCTGTGATCCGCCCCTGAGCCCACCGGCATCGGCTAGGTTCTTCTCTTTGTTCTGCAAGTGTGTGTTGCTTCTAGGCTTACCTTAGGATGCCTTTGTTCCCTCCTTTCCTAGTATAAGTGTCTAGGATCATGCTAGATGTGTGAGGTTGTGTTTTGATGAGGTTATGATCAAATTATGCATTCTACGGCTTTAAGGACTCAGGTTGATGTTGGTTGAGGTTTTGAGGTTCAGTATGATCCTTATGGATCCCTTTGGGTCTAGGTGTGACCCCTTTAATGAATATAGGTTGATATCTTTTTATGCCTTGTTATTAGGCAGTGCCCCTCTCTCAGGATTGGAGTTTTCTTCTGGTTGATCTTTGTACGAGGTTGAGTTAAGTCCGTAGGACTTACTTAGCTACCATCCTTTTATTGGGTGTTTGCATGAGTGGTGTGTGCTTATGTGTTTGCTATGATAGCATGAGATGTCGTTTATACCGACCTATGTTTTATTGACGGCCCCACTACGTGGCTATGATAACCTTTCCCTTTCATCCCGTAGTGGAGTCTGGGAGGTTCTCTGACATCAGGCCAGTGTGGTTTACAGGAAAGGCGCAATCCACTCCCATAGGGTACACGAATTGTGTGACCGATACTCGTACAACTGGATATAGCACTCAAAGGCGGGGATGTATCGGTCCTCGGGTCACATACTTCCATTTATATATATATACGACTTGAGTGAATGACTATTATATAAAGATGATAAATTGGGTAAATGCGTGATAACATGCTGATGTGTTTATCTTTCCATGTTTGTGATTATTCTTATGCATTACTCTATATATGTATGGTTAGCTAATAGTTTATTACTATGTTGTAGATGCCCCACAGGATAGGCGTGCTGCTGAGTGATCTAGCAGAGTAGCAGGCCGAGGACCTCTTATACATAGGATGTTCTGGGCTTTTGGGTTTGTTTACCTTTCCCTCCAGCGTGAGAATGATCTTTTGTTACCTCCTGTGTGAGGACGTTGTTGTTTATACTCGGATATGTTGTTTTACCTTTTGGTTGTATAGTTTATACAGTTTTATGTATTTATTTTTATATTTGTCAGTGTCTGTAAGGTCCAGTGAACTTGTTGTCAGACTAGGGTCAGGATCCATTGTGAGATCCTAGCACATTGTGAAACTCTGAGTCCCATGGAATCGGGGTGTTTCACACTTTGTGATCTAGGAGCTAGTGTGAGCATCATTCCTCGAGCACTTTGTAAGAAGATCGGCCTTGGAGAGCCCAAGTGATAGCATGTATTATAGTCTATATCTTGAGATTGGTTTGGACGTTTTATCTTCATAAATCTGCATGTATGGATGTATATTCTTTGATTATATTGTTGTTTTATCTACCTTTGCGGGAATCGAGGTCGACACCTAGTTTCATTGTAATTATAGGTAAAAGTGCACGTTTTGGACCAAAATGTAGCTAAGGAAGCCAAGGAATCATTGAAGCAACATTCTGGGCATTGAGGAGTTATAAGAAGATCTCACGAAGCATGGAAATGATTTAGAAGATTTATTTATGGACAAGGTTAGAGAGTTTCATTCTCAGCTGAGACTCAACTCGGTCAGCTATAGTACCACCTCAACCGAGGTGATCTTCAGGAGCGTCTGGACCGAGGCGAAGTGATGACCGGACGCGAGATCTTTATTTTTGGCTGAGATGTTCTATTTTTGGAAAGTGAGTATCAAATATTTTTGGTTGGATTTCTGGAAGGAAGAATATCTTTTTGCTGATGTATTTTGGAAGATATGGAGATATATTATAAGGAAATTATCGTTTTAAAATATTTTATATTTGGAAGATAATTCTCCTATATATATGGGCTGATTTTATGGAGATCACCTATCTTCGGATCACCAATTTTCTAAAGATTTTTGAAGGAAGTTTGAAGGTTGAAGATCAAGGAAGGAAGGAATCTAGTTTGAAGTTGTCTTTGAAGGAAGTTTGTAAGATTTTTTTAGTTGGTTTGGTTTTGTTGTCTTTTCTGATTGTGATTGAGGAACGCTTGCTGATTGTTTGTTTGTTTGATTCAGTTATTGAGACCTTTGTGTGAAGGTTTTCTTGTTTGAATATTGATTCCTTTATCCCAGTGGACCTTGAAAGCTCAAGCATTTACCTTAACCGACGAACACCTCGGTCACTCATAGAACATCTCGGCCGGGATGGGATATAACAGAACGAGGTGATCCATTTTCTGATTCCTTATTTGAGTTGAGGTTTAAGTTTGCCAAATCCTATCCTTGTTATACCTTTCCTAGTTCAATGCAAGCCTAGCATGAGACTTACCCGGTGATTCCTTTGTTTGTATACCCAAGATCATGAGTGTAGGTAATAAAGGTTTATCCTTTATTGGGGTTTGAGTGTACCTTCATCCCATCTTTGAGAGTTAGCTTGAGACTTATCCGGTAATGGTGGATTCTATTCCCTTGGGTGGTGTGTTGGTTTGAGATGATAGTTCCTTTCCTTAGTACCTCGAGACTTACCCAGTGAGAGGATCTTTGGTTTGGGATAGTGAGTTGTTAGACTTACCCGGTGATCTATTCCAGCCTTAGAAACACCTTCCTTATGCAAACCTCATCTTTGTCCACGTTATCTTTTGAGATCTTGAGTCGGAATCACAATTGCATGCTTTAATCCCTAGAACCCACATTCTCTTTATCTTAATTTTATATCATATTTGATAGCTTTGCTTGTTGCGTGTTTTTTATTTGACTACCTGAATTACCGATCTTTGTTTCACCATGGTCCCTGTGTTCGACCATGGAATTCTTGCTTTTATTACAATCGATCCGTACACTACGGGTTCACTATTTGCAATTATCCTTGGTATAAATATTAAATCTTGCACAAACCTTTTGGAGCGAACAAGTTTTTGGCGCCGTTTCCGGGGAGTTGGTCAAGACCAAGTTCGGTTTCGATTGTCTTTCGGGGCTACTGCCCTTGTTGCTATTGACCACTTTACGTGAGTACTTTCGTGAGATCTTTCCTTAGGTTTATGCGTAGCACTAGTGCTAGAAAGGAAATCGTTCCTTACGATCCCGAACCAAAAAAGACCTAAAAGAGAAGATTGAAAGAAGCTAAGATGGAGGACAAGATAATCGCGATCTTGAGGCCGAATTGAAGGAGGCATTGGAAAAAATTTTCCTCAGTAAAGAAGAATTGCAGTGAGAGAGAGACGAGACTCGTGCAAGAACTGAAGGAATTGAAGCTGATATGGCCGCTCTAAGGGCTCAATTTCTACCTCGACCGATCCCAGATGCTCGACCGAGGCAAGACCCAGTCCTAGTTGCCCCGGTGGTGATACACCCATCACCTCGGATGCCAGCCCCAGATGTTCTTTTTGCTGGAGTTCCACGAACCCTAGGATAAAGGATGGACCCTAATCAGCAAGTCAGGCGTCCAGGAGTCAACCTAGGTGATCCAGTTGAGCATGATTATGAACTTAGACCTCAAGTTTTAACCATGATTCGACAATGTCAATTTGGAGGTTTGGAGAGAGAGTCTCCGCATCAGCATTTGCAAAACTATGAGATTTTGATGGAGACTTTGAGACCATCAAGAGTGGAGAACAACAATTACAAGTTGAGGCCTTTCTACTTCTCTTTGAAAGATAAGGCGCTTGCTTGGTATCAATCTCTTTCGGCTGAAAGAATCAACACTTGGGAAGAGATGACGACGAAGTTTCTTACTAAGTTTTTTCCCCCTTCTAAGACCGCTAAATTGAGGGGCAAGACCAATGCTTTTATTATGAAGGACAAAGAGAGTTTGTTCAAGTCATGGGAGAGATTCAAGGATCTTTTGTTGAATTGCCCACATCATGGGATTCGAAATATTGAGTTGTTGGAAATATATTTGAAGGGTTTGGATGGAGATACTCAATTCAAGTTCCAATTACTTTCCGCCGGAACTTTCATGGACATGCTGATGAAGCTTGGGTTTTCATTGAAAAGCAAGCTTTACACATTGAGAACTACTCCCATCAAAGAGCTGAAGATGGAGCAAGGAGTGTTAGCTTTCAAGATACATCATCAAATGGAGCTCAACTCACCTCGCTTAGCAATGAAGTGAAGGCATTGAAGGAGCTTTTAGTAGATAAAACGAAGAAGGAGCAAGATGGTGGATACCAAAGAAGAAACAACTATCAAGGACCGCGGAACAACAACTACAACAACAACAGAAACGCCAACAACAACAATTGGAGATCTAATCAACAAAATTTCGGTAACCCTTATTCTCATGCTGAAAATGTTCTTAACGCCCCGTCTTCTTCTACTCCATTGAGAAGCTAGGAGCCTACATCAAGTTCGTCCCAGCCGCCAAAGAAACAAGATGTTGTGCTTGAGGCAATTTTGATCAAGCTCAACGCTATAGAGACATCAATGAATTCATTTTCGAAGGCACAAAAAGCCTTAGAGCAACCATTTTTCAATAAAGGGAATGAAGCGCCAAGAGATCCAGGGAAGCTCCCAGCAAGGAAAGAGAGCAACCCAAAAGGACAAATCATGGCTATTACAACACACAGTGGATTGAAGACTGCAGATCCAGTACCTCGGTCGAGCCCCGACCAGATGAGGAACACCTCGGACCAAGATCAGACGAGGAACACCTCGGTTGAGGTGCCAACCGAGATGGAGCCCCACAAAGCGAAAGAAAAATCTGAAGTTTATGTTCCACCTCTTGCTTATAAACCACCACTCCCATTCCCTCTGTCAAGGGCGATGGTACATCTAGACAAGCACTTTGGTAAGTTTCTAGACCTTATGAATAAGCTACATATTAACATCCCTTTCATTGATGTCATTCTAGGGATGCCCGCCTATGAGAAGTTTCTGAAAGAGATCCTATCAAGTAAGAGGAAGCTGGAGGATTTTGGTTAAGTAAGGATGACATCTAGATCTTCGGAGCTCATTCAAATCATGAAGGAGAAGATGCCACCTAAATTGAGAGATCTAGGTTCATTTTGCATTCCCATTCAAGTTAGGGATGTGACT
Organism: Fagopyrum homotropicum; assembly: GCA_033239125.1. Classification (NCBI taxonomy): domain Eukaryota; kingdom Viridiplantae; phylum Streptophyta; class Magnoliopsida; order Caryophyllales; family Polygonaceae; genus Fagopyrum; species Fagopyrum homotropicum. Next base: position 73,708,094 of record BSWB01000001.1, on the reverse strand, counting down.
TATGATGCATTATGTGATCTAGGAGCCAGCGTGAGCATCATCCTGCTGGAGCTTTAGGAGAAAGTTGGACTTAGAGAGCCCAAGCCGGTGAAGATGACGTTATACATGGCGGATCGCTCCATTACTCGTCTAGTTGGTATTTTGGAGGGCGTTCCCATCAAGTTAGGTAATTTCTACATACCTATAGACTTTGTTGTGCTTGACATTCTGCAGATTATCCCATTCCCATCATTCTTGGGAGCCCATTTCTAGCAACTTTGGGTTGCAATGTGGATTGTAAGAACGCCAAGTTGAAGTTCAACATTGGTGGCGATGACGTGGAGTTTGCATTGCTAGCTGCAATGAAGGGAGAGCCACTGGAGGATAACGTATCAAACATCTATGATGAAGAAGACTCGCGAGAATTGGTGAGTTCTATCCTTATTAAAGATCCTCTTGAAAAAGTTCTAAGTTTTTGTTTAATGGAGGAAGGTGTAGATGTCTTGTGTGATGCAGATGTGCGAAGCTTTAAGGCATTGTAAGCAGATCCATGAGCTAGATTTGATAAACTGATTCAGGAGAAAAAAAAGTACGTTAGGTTTCGGTTCCAGTTCCAGTACCTCGACCGAGGCACCTTCTGCAGCAAGCGAGGTGTTCTTATCTAAAAAACATTTCGGTCACCCACCTTGGATCTCGACCAAGGTAGCAAGCGAGATGATGTCAACTGAGACTTCTGAAAGTTCAGTTCTTCGATTTAAGTCCACTTCACTGGAAGGAAGAGGCACAAATCCACCTCAGAAAGCACCCCCAGTCCTGGAGCTTAAACCACTTCCGAGTCACTTGAGGTATGCTTTCCTTTGTCTGGATTCTACTTATCCCGTTATCGTTAGTGCTTCCCATTTTGAAATTGAATTGTCTAAACTGATGCATGTTCTGAAGAAACATAGAAAAGCTTTGGGTTATACTATTGATGATCTTGTTGGTATTAGCCTTCTTTTTGTATGCATAAGATACTAATGGAAGACGATCATAAGACTTCACGGGAACCTCAAAGACGGTTAAATCCGATCATTAAAGAGGTTATGAAGAAGGAGATTCTTAAGTTGTTGGATGCAGGTATCATATTTTCTATATCGGATAGCAAATGGGTGAGTCCGGTTCATGTAGTTCCCAAGAAGGAAGGGATGACCGTTGTGACAAACAAGAACAATGAGTTGATTCCTACTAGGACTGTTATGGGCTGGAGGATGTGCATTGGTTATAGGAAGATGAACGTGGCCCCTTGAAAGGACCATTTCCCACTTTGCTTCATCGACCAAATGCTTGAACGGTTAGCTCAACACTCCCATTTTTGCTCTTTAGATGGTTATAGTGGCTTCTTTCAGATTCCTATCCATCCGGATGATCAAGAGAAGACCACTTTTACTTGTCCATGGGGAACATTTCCTTATCGGAGGATGCCATTCGGATTGTGTAAGGCACCCAACTACTTTTTAGCTTTGTATGATGGTTATCTTTTCTGAGTATATAGAGGAGATCATGGAGGTATTTATAGATAAATTTTCGGTATATGGTTCCTCTTTTGATAACTATTTGGCAAACCTTTCTCTAGTGCTACAATGTTGTGAAGACATTAATCTTGTTTTGAATTGGGAGAAGTGTCACTTTATGGTTAGCGAAGGAATTGTTGTAGGACACCTCGTTTCCAACCGAGGTATTAAGGTCGATCGAGCTAAGATTGAGACTATTGAGAAACATCCTCCCCCTTGTTCTGTTAAGGGTGTGCGAAGTTTTCTCGGGCATGCAGGTTTGTACAGGAGGTTCATCAAGGATTTCTCTAAAATCTCTAAACCGCTCACTAATCTTTTGAATAAGGATGTTGTTTTTGAGTTTTCGCAGGAATGCCTTGATGCTTTTTACAGGATAAAGGACGCGTTGATTTCCGCTCCCATCATTCAACCTCCCGATTGGACCTTGCCCTTTGAGATCATGGGTGATACTAGCGATGTGGCCGTAGGAGCGGTACTTGGACAAAAGAAGGATGGACGGACCAACGCCATTTACTAAGCTACCAAGACGCTAGATGAAGCTCAACTGAACTACGCCACCACCGAAAAGGAGCTTTTTGCAGTTGTTTATAGTTTTGAGAAGTTTCGCTCTTACTTAGTGGGAGCGAAAGTTATTATTTACACTGACCATCCAACTATTCGTTACCTGCTTGCTATGAAAGATACAAAGCCGCGCCTCATTCGTTGGATTCTCTTGCTTCAAGAGTTTGATCTAGAGATTCGCGACAAGAAGGGATCCGAGAATTCTTTTGTGGATCACCTCAGCCGGCTACCTTCCACCTCGCTCGAGAAGGATGACCTACCCACTGATGATTCGTTTCCCGATGAGAACTTGCATTTGTTGGAACATTGGATAGAATCCTTTGTTTCACCCCATGATAAAGATGAAGTATGCGGTGAGGACACCTTACACACTATTTCATGATGGCGTACGGTGTATCTAAGCGACCTAAAACCAAGTGCTTGTTGGGAGGCAACCAAAGGTATTGCTTTCTTTTCCCTTTTCAAGCTTAGTTTTAGATAGTTTGCTACGTTTTGTTTTTGCGTCCTCTAGACAAGAACCAAATACTCTCTTAGGAAGGATTACAGCTCAGGAGCTACACTGGAAGGACAGAAGTTAAAGAAATTGAGAAGATGGAGCTTGACCGAGACACATCTCGGGTGTAGTTACAGGACCTCGACTGAGATGTTCTTAGTCAACCGAGGCGACTAGGTCTGACATCCACTCTGACACCTCGGTCCACTCAGGAACATCTCGACCGAGGTGTAATCAAATTCAGCGAGGGGTATAAAAGGCGCGACGGATCTCACTCTTCCACTTTTTCCCTCTCTACCCTCACCTCGACCGCAGCAGCACTCCACCATCAAATTCTCGATTCTTGCTCGTTTTTCACGTTTATTGGCACGAATTCAACGGAGGAAGCAAGAGAATCAGTTTCTAAGCAACAAACAGCAAGGAAAACGCTTCAATTTGCAAAATTTGGTGTATTTCGTTCCAAACCCAAACTCTTCCCTTCTTTTGTCGATTCTGAGTAGATTTGGCTTTGGTTGCCATAATTTGTTGCTGAAAAAGAAATTAGTACCCCTTAGGAAGCTTTTGGTAGTGTTTTTGGGGGAAAAAGCATAAATATTTAGGATTTGTGTTCGAATAGCAGTTCGCCTCGGTCCATTCGATTGTTTCTCGGCCAAGGTGTTCTTAGGCAATCGAGGTGTTCATCCAGAAAAAATGAGCAATAGATCAGATCGTCAGTTGACGTTGAGAGACAAGCCTAGCATTTCACACCAGTGTTCCCCTTCATTTGCTTCTTAGTTTCCATTCCGGTGATCTACGAGCGATACTAGAAGGACTATGATTGCATTTGCGGGCGTCCGATCGTTGGCCCGCATGTTCTTCTTGTTGATGCCTTCGAGTGCCTCCGTGTAGTGGATGACTTGAAGAAGAAGATCTCCATGGTTGGTTTGGAGGAGTTCATGGATATTAGAGCGCCGGCCTATCTGGAGCCGACGTTGCAGTTTGTCAGTTCTGTGACGTACGTGCCGGAGCATCATGGGATCATGTACCGGCTGCTGAGTAGAAACTATGTAGTTCCTATCGATCAGTTTAGGGAGATTTTCAGCTTCCCTACACCTACAACGACTGATTTTCCTTCCCGAGCGGTGGCTCGGAGTTTTTGGGGCGTGATAGCCCATGCAACTGACCATAGTGATAGGTGGCGGCCCGGAGATTCTCGGGAGCAGATGATATTCCACCTTGGTTTCCGTTTGGCTCACCGGATCTTTAGTGAGACTCTTCTGGCGCGTACTGAGACGCCCCAAAAGGTCCATCAGGGGAGCTTCTGAGTTTGTTCTTTATGGTGACTAGAGGAGTGCGAAACTTTGCTGCCATGCTGGAAAATGATCTACACACGATTAAGGGGAAGTCGAAGGGCGATATTTGCTATGGTGGGCTAGTGACCCACATCGCCACTTTCATTGGTTTGGACTTATCTAGTTGTATACTTGTTGCGGCTATGAAACCGCTGGGACTGCAGGAGATGATCACCCGCCGTATTCTAGTTCCTCGTGGCCTTGGCATGCCCTACGTTGCCATACCATGGGAGACGACAACTCCAAAGGGCAATATGTGGTCATCTCAGTTTTCTGTTTTTGATCATCAGTATTGGTCTGCTACTTGGATCCCTTACATGCAGGATGCTGGAGATGCAGCTGACGATAATGATGATGATGAGGGGTATGGAGGAGGAGTTGCCATGGAGACCGGTACTGATACCGGAAGACCTAGTGCTCCCGTTGTTGACCTTGATGACAAGGCGACAGAGGATGAGAGAGAAACACAACCACCACCGCCACCTCAGCGAAGATCCCGCCGATTTAGAGATCCCGAGGCCCACCGATGGATTGATGATCTCACCGACCAGATTGTAGATGCCTACGCTACACTGACAATTGACATCGCTGAGCACTTCGCTAATGAGCGCAGACATGTAGAGGGATGGACGCATCGGATGGAGGAGAGCCAGCACTACACTAGACGGATGATGGAGCTGCAGTATCAGCAGTTTATGAGTTATCCATTCGACACGACCCAACATCCCTACGTTCCACATCCACCACCGCCAGCTGACGAGGATTAGAGCTTCATGGATTTTCTTTATTTATTATGCAGTTCAGCTAGGTCTGGTAAGTATTCTGTTTTCTAGACTTATATTTGACCCACTGGGACAATGTGTCCCAAGTATGGGGTATTTGGATGTATTACTTTACTTATTTGCTTCTATGGTTGTATGACTCTTTTGGATATTATTGTTTATTTGGCTTTATATGCTTATTTGTCATTACATGCATACCTACAGATTTCTGTTTGAGAAAACGTCAAGAACCAGTTTGAAAAAAAAAATTTATGCCTCGACCGAGACATTCATGGCTGATTGAGGATGAACAGCTCGGATGACACCAGAACACCTCGACCGAGGTGACTTTTAACTAAAAGTTTTTCGAAACATTTTGTGTTTCTTCTATGGATATGACCTCGATGATGATTTTGTTTGTAGATAAGTTTTAAAATCTTTATATGCTCGAAAGGTTTTATGATATGTTTAAGTTGCAAAATGTTTTGTTTGAAGTTTTAACAT